>KQ996469.1:309327-358156 GCA_001598015.1 Dorcoceras hygrometricum
AAAAGTCAACAGGGGTCAAACCGGGGTTTCCCGCTGTTGAGGGGCAAAACGGTCATTTTGCACTGGGGTTCTGAAAAATCGTTTTTCATATCATAATATTCAGTTTTGGAAACTGAGTCTATCGGTCTGATCTGATCGACGATCGGAGTTGTAATGAAGTCTCGGTGGTGGAGATGAACTGAATGTTCATCGTTGGACCCGGGCCCGTTGGGCCGGTCCAAGTCCAACACTTAAGTCTATTTAATTAGACTTAAACCTAGACTTAACACTTGATACAACACTAAAGAAAACCCTAGTCTCCTAAGCTTCCCAAGCGCCGCCCCTCCTCTCCTCTCTCAAGCCGCCGCCGCAGCCGCCGTGTGCGCCGCCGCCGCCGCCGCCCTCTTCGCCAGAAACGTTCCGGCCAATTCGATGAGGAGAATCCGTCTATGCAGATCTCGTCACGCCTTCTAGTGCAGGGTGACAAAGGAGTCTCGTATCCGGTCGTGGACCGGATTGGCGATATCTACCGCAATCTACCGTGAAGAGCCGACGTTATTGTAACTACGGTTGGAGCCAGACACAAGTGCCAGCAAGGTAGTGTTTTGAACACCCTATGTATGCTGAAATATGATTTTGTATTACTCGTATTGATCGTCTCCCGGCTGTTATTTTTCTGTTCTTCCGCTGCCTCGCCGGGGGGCGTGATCCGGATCCCCAACATGGCTCCCGTATCCTCGACTTCCCGATGCGAGATTATGTCACCATGAAGACCAGTGGGTAGCTCCCACCCCTCACAGAGCTGAAAGGCACCAATTGGGTTGAGGATGATTGTGCTACTTGTACTGCGTGTTTGAGACGAGTGGGTAGAGCCCATATACTCACATGTGTTAGGATCGAAAAGAGTGCTTGAGAGTTCAGGGGGGTGAATAAACTCCTTTGCTAATTTTAAACGAAAAGTTTATTTTGAAAAGGTTTTACATCTCAAAGCCAACTTCCACCCGAATTACCAGTTGGAAAGCTTTCTCAGTGATGATGTTGTCTCACGTAATAAAGTTGTTTTATGCGGAATAAACACAATTCAAGCAGCTGAACAATTTAATCAAAGCATAGATATAAAGGCAGTAAGAACAACTGAGATGTTTCTGGAAGTTCGGAGCAATTTCTCCTACGTCTCCCCTTCTTCCACGTCGGGAAGGATTTCACTAGAAGGATTTGATTTATACAACTCTTGTACAAACCAAATCTCGTGACCCTCAACAAGAGAACTCCTAGCAACCAAAAAGGTTTTACATCTCAAAGCCAACTTCCACCCGAATTACCAGTTGGAAAGCTTTCTCAGTGATGATGTTGTCTCACGTAATAAAGTTGTTTTATGCGGAATAAACACAATTCAAGCAGCTGAACAATTTAATCAAAGCATAGATATAAAGGCAGTAAGAACAACTGAGATGTTTCTGGAAGTTCGGAGCAATTTCTCCTACGTCTCCCCTTCTTCCACGTCGGGAAGGATTTCACTAGAAGGATTTGATTTATACAACTCTTGTACAAACCAAATCTCGTGACCCTCAACAAAGAGAACTCCTAGCAACCAACGACACACAGACCCACAGCCTGGTTCGTTATTACAAACGCTTTAGTACTCAGCTGTTTTAGCTATCTTATGATGCACAGACCCTCAGCCTGGTTTGTATTACAACAAATAAAGCTCTTAGCTGGTTGTGCTATTCTAGCACTCAGACACTCTCTGTTTATGATCTTACAAATCGAGTTCAAGCCTACAGAATGAGTGTAGAAGAGTTGGTGACACAAAGAATATGTATGATATGTGCGTGTGTCACTTAACAAGCTGATTCAAGAGTGAATTGTGCTTCTGCGAAGGATTTGAATAATTTCTGAATGATCTTGTAAAATCCGTCGTCCTTCACGGCTTCTCTTCTCTTCTATATATATACTCTTTGGATGTAACGGTAATAAATGTTACCAGTAGACACATTGAATACATCCAAATTGAAGTATCTGCGACGCCATAAATGCTTGTACGATGAAGGTACAGCTTCATTAAATGCATTACCCTTTCTGGTAAGTCTACACCATCTTCAGTCTGTTGTCATATCTCTGCATATCTGGTTTTAGCTTGAACTGGTTTCAACGACTACAAATTATGGCAGAGACGTCAACTAGATTGCTTCAGATGGTACAGTACTTTAGTCATTCCAAATTTCAAATTCCTTATGTCGTTCTGTACCCAGCTGATTTTTCATTTCCATGTATCTAGCTGATAGACCCGTCTGAAACTCTAGCTGATATTTGCATTGTCCACTCATCCAGCAGATTTAGCTTTTGCTGACTTAGTATCCAGCTGGTTTACTCAACCGAATTATGGCAGAGACGTCAACTAGATTGCTTCAGATGGTACAGTACTTTAGTCATTCCAAATTTCAAATTCCTTATGTCGTTCTGTACCCAGCTGATTTTTCATTTCCATGTATCTAGCTGATAGACCCGTCTGAAACTCTAGCTGATATTTGCATTGTCCACTCATCCAGCAGATTTAGCTTTTGCTGACTTAGTATCCAGCTGGTTTACTCAACCGAGCTGGTTTCTTGCGCTTCACGTCGTTCAGCTTGTTTGAGATATACCTTCAGGCTGGTTTGACTTTGACCTCAACACTTCAAGCTGATTTCTCCGTTGAACGTGATAAGTCTTGTCCGGTCCTTGACACTTTGGTTTGAATGATCTCTTTTACGGGTTCTTTTTCCTGTTAAGTATTTCATCACCAAAACTTCTTGAGTTTATATCCCAACAATTTCCCCCTTTCTGGTGATGCCAAAACCCTGTTGGTAAAAGTAGATCAATGAATCAAATGCCAAGTCATGATAAAAGCTCAAAGTTAATTCGTTCCTTGACAAAAAGTTTTAGATCATCCTATGACTTAGAACCATTTCGAATATTTAAATCTTTCCGGATCATCACTTCTTCCTTTTCCTCTTCCACCTTGTGAACTTGATCCTCCCCGTCCTCCAGTCAGCCCACGGCCACTTGGCCCTTCCCTTGGTCTACTACTTGATCCACCTTCCCCCTTTTTGGCAGCACCTGACTCCTTTAAATCCTCAACGATAACGGCCAGCTGAGATTTTACCACGGCTAGTTTGTCAACCATTCGTTGAGTGAGAGTTAGCTCCAGAACATCAATTCTGATATCAAATCCTTCAGCCGTGCTTTTTACCTTGTCGTGAAGCTTGGTAGTGTGATGTCTGGTGATGTTCGTATCATCACAAAGTAGAGCATATGATTGGTCCAGGTAGGATACGTGAGTGGATATAGCATTGAGTGACTGGGTAGCAGTATGTAGAATCTGGAGATTGGAAGATTCCTGTGGAGCTGTAGCAATTAACTGTAAATTTCAGAAGTCTGGATCCTGATGGGAAGAGAAATCCTGTTCGGCACGTGGAATGGCCTCTGGATTGATAGCTGAAATTGGAATAGCATTTAACCTCGGATCAACCCCTTCTACAGAGCCCTGTCTATCTTGGCCCTAATGTTCATGGTCGGCCTTTTGAATGAGAGGCTCGTTTCCTGAGCCTTATGCCCATAAGAAGCATGTGTCGCAGTCTGATTTACATGCTGATCATGTGGTGGATATGTGTCCAGCACTGATCCTTGTATGGTACCAGTCAAGTTATATATTTCTAGTGCAGGAGAGAACTTAGGAAGAAAGTCACATTTGGGAGTAGTAAACGGTAAACCCACCAAACCACGGTGGTGTCTATGTGCAGAAGCAATTAACCGGAGCTCTTGATGCAGTCGGTGAATACACTCAAAGTGACGATGAGTAGAGACAACATTGGTCTTGAAATTGGCCAGATGTGCCAGATAGAGCTTTTCAAGTTCTGTTTCAAGAAGATTATAGAGGATGAGCGACTGTCGCTCGAATAGCTCTGTAATATCCTCAGTCTCTGCCCATTCGAGCAGCTGTTCTTCAATATCAACCATCGACTGAAGACAAGAAAAATCCTTGAGGCGTACCTCCAGACGAAAGTGAACCCATTCTTCAAAAATGGCCATGCGTGAGAAAACCTTTTCCCTTGCAGTTATTATCAACCGAGTGCAATAGTCTTCGACCATTTCTGGGTTACCACCTTCCTGTGCATCTTGTATTGGTACTACATTGTCAGGTTTCTGAGGGCTATTTGCTGTGCGCCTATAGGTCACATTGCCTTCATGGTTGACAGGAATAATTGGGATGGAATCATGGAGAGGGCTTTCGTTTGCATCACTGATATAATCAGGCTCTAGTTGCCTTTCATGCTCCACTGAGCGTCATTATTCAGACCATCGTCGAGGTTTACCTCGCCTTTTCCCTGTTCAGAGAGGTTGATGTCCAACATCGTAGGATCTTGAGAGCCATGATCCCGTTTTTCATCATCAGCGTTGGTTCCTTCCCATTCAGTGGGAACAATCTGATGAGGGCGATCAACATTGACGTTTTGATTGTTGGGCTCGTCTTGCTCTGTTTGATCATAAAGATCCAGATTTTCAGCGAAGTTATCAACGCACCCTCCTTGTAGAATTTTTTCATCAGGAAATTCTTCGGGTGCAGTAGTGTGGGCTGAAATCGGATCAGGGTGAGTTGTACTAGTCCAACCACTAGGTTTGTGCTGCCTCTGTGTCCACGTTCGTTTCAAGAGGTGCGTGAGAGGGAGTGAATCAGACGACTCATATACTTGCTTCTTTTTGCATCGGCGTTGCACCAACGAACACGAGTCAGTTTCCGAATCCTCCTCAGGATCAACATTTGTTGAAACCACGATTTCTCTATTCTCAACACTTTTTGTTGCAGTAGTGTCTGGTGGCATCGTGGTTATTTGTGTGGTAGCATGTTTGGTCTGTGTCTTCGTTGCTCCACCCTTGTGTTTCCTTTTCTTAGGGTTGGGCATATTTTGTTCAGTGGCATGAGCAAGAGACTTTGAGACTTCTGGTGGTACTTGTTGTGACGTCCCACCCTCAGTGTTGCTTGCAGTTTCCTCTGTCGGAGTAGTTCCTTGGTTGGTCTTAATATAGTTTTCTACTTGTTTGCTTGTCAAAACCTTCTTAACATGTAGCTTAGTCGTTGTCCCGAGATTGGCCCGAACCAGTAGTTCCATCAATACTGATTTGAACCGTGAGTCCTTGAGACTATTTTCTTGGATTTTGAACCATGGCGAGCAATCGTTGAAACAGATGAGACCCCAATTAACTGATAGACCAGCCGAGATTGCTACCATGACTTCAAACTTTTCACAGGTAACCTTGTCAAAAGATCCGGCTTTTGCATAGAGAGATTTCACAACTATGTCATGCAATAGTCGGTATTCGAAGTGTAAATCCTTTTTCTTGCCAGAACTTTGGAACGGTACTGTAGAGAACCTAGTTCTCATTTCAACGATTGTTTCGTTTGGAATACCAGAAAAGTTCTGCATACCCTCAGTCGGAAGTTTGAACGTTCCCGAAAAAATTTCTTCTGTGACCACCAACTTTTGCCAAACACAGTTCTAACAATAGTTCCAGCAATAACTCGTGCATTCGAGAAGAAATCACCAATAGCAGATTCAAATATAGGGGTAGTAACTTCTAAAAATCCACGCAATCCGGTATCCTCGAGAGTTTTGAGCATACGAACCATTCCCGCATGTTCCATAGTAACTACTGACGTGAAGTCGACCAGCAAAGTGTTGACGAAGAGGGAGGAAGCCATTGCTAGCAGTTAATTTGAAGCGATTTGATATGAGTTTATTATATTGCAACGGTACTGATGCTATACTGCTCGAACTATATTGATAGCGTACTAATGAAAAAGTGGTTTTTATTTGAGATGGGAGAGAGAAGGGTTTTTGGAGACACGTGTCATCGTCCAATTTAAAAGACTTTTGAAATTTTGAAGAGATGACCATACAAATTTAAAATAAATTTGTAAGTATTAACCCAATCTCTTCTGTTCAATTTGGATATACCAGCTGGAAACAATTGAGGCAAACCCCATGATAACATCACGCTGTACCTTGATCCGGACCAGATCGATATGGTATCAATCAGCTTAAAACAACCAGCTTGATTGTAACCAGCTCGAAACCTACCAGCTCGATGGCAACCAGTTGATTTTCTTGGCTATCTATTTGACTCATATTGTTCACCCTGAATTGATGCATTAAGAACAAATTTACGTCATTTCAAGGAGACCTAAGATGTTTCTAAAGTAAGAAAACTTAGCGTCCGGTAGTGGCTTGGTGAAGATGTCTGCCACTTGCTGATCTGTAGACACATGCTCCACTCGGACGTCTTTCTTAAGCATGTGGCCTCGAATGAAATGATGTCGTATATCAATGTTCTTAGTTCTAGAATGTAGCACTGGATTTTGAGTGATCGCAATTGCACTTGTGTTGTCGCAGAAGATGGGTGCCTCTTGTGCATCAATGCCATAATCTCGAAGTTGTTGTTGAATCCATAATATTTGAGAACAACAACTTCCAGCAGCAAGGTATTCAGCCTCAGCTGTGGACGTAGTGATTGATGTCTACTTCTTGCTAAACCATGAGATGAGCCTATCATCCAGAAACTGACATGTTCCACTTGTGCTTCGATGATCAATCTTACACCCTGCATAATCTGCATCGCTGTATCCAATTAAGTTCAAGCTGGAGTCTTGGGGATACAAAAGATTTTTGTGTTCCTTTCAAATACTTAAGAATGCGTTTAACAGGCATGTAGTGAGACTGTTTTGGATCAGCTTGAAACCTGGCACACATGCAGACCGAGAACATGATATCTGGTCCGCTTGCAGTGAGGTAAGCAATGAGCCAATTATCCCTCGATACATGGATACCTCGACTGCTAAGACAGCTTCATCTTTGTCCAACTTGATTGAGGTGCTCATGGGAGTAGCTATAGAAGAGAAATTTTTCATTCCAAACTTCTTTAGAAGTTCCTTAGTGTACTTGGCTTGACTGATGAAAATTTCATCCTCAAGCTGTTTGACTTGCAGGCCAAGGAAAAATGTCAATTCTCCCATCATACTCATTTCAAATTTCTCCTACTTCAACTTAGAAAATTTTTCACACAATTTATGGTCAGTAGATCCAAAAATGATATCATCAACGTATATTTGTACAAGAAAAATGTGATTATTCTTTGCGAATTTGAACAATGTTTTATCTACCGAACCAATCATAAAATTATGATCAAGGAGAAATCTGGACAACGTATCATACCAAGCTCGTGGAGCTTGTTTTAGACCATATAGAGCTTTGTCTAGCTTGTATACGTGTTCTGGTTTGGTATGATCAGTGAAGCCATGTGGTTATGAGACATATACTTATTCTTTTAGAATACCATTCAAGAAGGCACTTTTAACATCCATTTCGTAAACCTTAAAGAGGCATACGCAAGAAATATTCTAATAGCCTCCAGTCTAGCTACCGGCGCAAATGATTCTTCAAAATCGATGCCTTCTGCTTGCCTATATCCTTGCGCAACGAGCCTAGCCTTATTTCGAACTACGATTCCCTATTCATCTAGTTTGTTCCTAAAAACCCATCGGGTTCCTATTATATGTTCATTGTCTGGTTTAGGGACTAGATGCCATACTTTACTACGTTCAAACTGGTTTAAATCTTCCTGCATAGCGTCTATCCAACTAGGATCTGCTAGAGCCTCTTAGATTTTCTTAGGTTTTGTATGAGATATGAATGCCGAATTAAGATATTCATGCATCTGGCCTCGTGTCCTAACAGGGGCAGTCGGATTACCAATGACCAACTCAGGTGGATGATTATTAGTCCACTGAAGATCAGGTCAGTATGAGGTAGATGGATCGTGCTGTTCCCCCTGTGTTCTTGCTGGTTCTTCTGAGATGCCATCTGCTGATGTGTTGCTTGTTGGAACGATGTTATCAACACCAGCTCGTTCTGGACTGGCTAGATCATGATTCCGATTATCTTGATTGACAGCTGGAATGTCATCGCTGGTAATTGATCTGTTCAAGTCGTGCTGATGCTCATCTTGCTGTCTAGGTTGCTCCTCGTCTATATGAATAGATTCAAGACGAGTGCATAAATCGTTTAACTTTGAGGTTGATGATGATTGAATACTGGTCTCATCAAACACCACATGATCTGATTCTTCCACTGTTAATGTTCTGTGGTTGAATACTCTATATGCTCTGCTAACAGCTGAATATCCCAGAAATGTACCTGTATCAGATTTACGTCAAAAGCTCGTAAGTACATTTTATCGTTGATATGGATGAAACATTTGCATCCAAACACCTTGAAGTACGAGATATCAGGTTTTTTGCCATTCCAGATTTCGTAGGGTGTGACTCCATGTCGTTTGTTTATCATTGATCTGTTTTGAGTATAACAAGCTGTGTTGACGGCTTCAGCCCAAAATTTACTTGAGATGCCAGAATCAGCAAGCATGGTTGTGGCAGCTTCTTTCAAAGTACGATTTCTACGCTCAGCCAGTCATTCTGTTGAGGTGTTCTTGCTGCAGATAACTCATGTTTGATTCCAATATCATCTAGGAGGAGATTTTAAAATTTACAAATTTTGTTCCTCTATCACTCCTAATCCGATTTACTTTACAAGACTGCTCATTTTGAAGATGTTTTAAAAGCTTGATCAGCTGGTCGGCAGTTTGATCTTTTGATTTCAAAAATAATACCCAAGTAAATTTGGAGAAATCATCGACCACAACAAGGGTATAATTCATTCCCCCTAAGCTAGTTACGGATATTGGACCGAAGAGATCCATATGTAAGAGATCCAGCTTTCGAAAGATTTTTTTATTGCCTTTGAGTTTAAAAGTAGATTTGATGTGTTTCCCCAGCTGACAAGCGGAGCAAACCTTGTCCTTTGAAAATTTTAAATTTGTTAGGCCATCGACCAGCTCGTTTTTACTCAAATTGACAATAGTTTTGAAATTCAAATGATTCAACCGTTGATGCCATAACCAACATTTTGAGGAGTCAGCAACTAGACAAGTGTGCTCTTTATGCGACTGGTCTGACCAATCTACTTTGTAGGTATTTCCAGATCTATATCCTATGAGAATAGTCAGACCCTCTGGACTGTGCATGTGTGTTTTTGAAATTTTACAGAATAGTTACTGTCACACATCTGACTTATACTAATCAATTTGTAATACAGCTTTTCAACAAAAAGTACATTGTTTACTGTAAAGTTACCATGGATAAGCTTACCCTTACCCACAGTGTTACCATTTGAATTGTCACCAAAAGTGATTTTAGCTCCATTTCATGATTTTATATCTTAGAGCAGCTTGGCATCCCTAGTCATGTGACTGGCACATCCACTATCCAGATACCATGTAGACTGCTCCAGTCTGGATGCCTTTTGTTCCTGCAATCACAAATCAATACAATTTGGTACCCTTTTATTCAATTGGGTTCAGGTTTGATTAGACCTTTCGGAACCCACACTTGGATAATCCTAATCCATTTACCAGTGTATATATCAAAGATTTTTGTGTGATCCGTGTGTGTTCTTTGTTCTGGTGTGATTGTGATAGGCAGCATAAGGGTTTCTTGTGATAGTGTGGCTTGTACTGTCTTTCCTTAGTTGAAGATTGGTTGAGCTGGTTGAATTTAGGCTTTCTTTTTACAAATTCAACTCTTTTGTTTAGCCATCTCTTCCGATGCTTATCAGGAGCAGTGTATCCTAGCCCACAAAATCTTCCTTGCCGGATCAAGGGCCTATCTGCCATCACATTATCACCAGAATTTTATTCAGCAATCTGTTCCCAGTTGGATTTTACAAAGTTGATTGTCTTAAACTTTGTTCCTCCTTGCCTTGGATTGCTGCTGGTTTCTGAGGTACTGCTTTCATAGCTGTAGTAACCTAATCCAGTTTTATCACCAAATTGTTTAGTAACTCCTTGCAGTTTCTGTAATGAGACAGAGGATTTTGTCCAGGAGTTTATTATTTCGGTTAATCGCTGATTCTCGCAGAATATCTCCTCTGACCTATTTTTCAACTTAGCATTCTCATTTTCAAGCTTACTTAGAGCAGCCTGCATAGCACCTGAGCTAGCTAACTCAGCGCTTGTTGCACAACTCTCTTCTTCAGCTTTAAACTCCGTGAATGATTGAGAAAGTTTATTGTATTCAAGAACCATTTCGTTTTGTGCGGTGACAAGATCCTCTCGTGTAAATTCAGGGTTTGAAAAATCAAATACCTCCTCAGTGTCATCTGATATGAGACATTGTACTTCATCTTCACCGTCGCTTGACGAGGAATCTTCAGAGCCTGATTCATCTTAATCAGAGTCAGCCCATGCACTCTTGTTCTCTTTTGTCACCATAGCTTTCTCACTCTTCCCTTTTCGATATATCTTTTTATCCTTCTTGTTCCTGTTGCTACTACGGTCCGGTCGTTTCTTTTCATCGTGTTTTGGCTTATTGCAATCAGCCATGAAATGACCAGTCCTGCCACAGTTATAGCATTTATTTTCAGAAGGATTGTTAAAATTTTTCTTGGGAGACTAAAATGAGAAGGGTTGAGAGTTCTGCTTCCGCATGAATTTTCCAAATTTTCTGATAAGTAGAGCCATTGCATCCTTGCTCATCTCATCTGTCGATCTGCTGTCAGTAGAACATGGACTTTGATCTGGGATAGAAGCAGCGAGAGCTTTAGTTGGTTGAGATGTAGATGGATCCGTTTCGGCTCTGGTTTATTCGAACTTGTATGCCTTCAGGTTAGCAAACAAGTCATGTAACTCCAGTTTGTTCAAATCTTTCGACTCCCTCATGGCCATAGTCTTTCCGTCCCATTCCTTGGGGAGTGCGCGCATTACTTTTTGGGCCAGCTCTCTGTTGCTGTAAGTTTATTCAGTCTGGCTAGTTCGATTACTAGAGAGATAAATCTTTCATCAAATTCGGCCATGGTTTCTTCAGGCTTCATCTTGATGAGCTCAAATTTTTGCAAGGCTACAGTCAGCTTGTTTTATTTTGTTTCCTCATTTCCTTCACAAATCTGGACTAGCTTTTCCCAGATTTCTTTTGAAGTGGTTCATGTCTGGATCTTGCTAAACATGTTATTTTCTAGCGTCTTGTATATTATGTCCTTTGCGACATTGTCAAGATTTGCTTTCTTCCTATCTTCGGAGCTCCACTCCTGTCTTGGCTTCTCAATCCATTGAGGTGCACCATCAGCTATGGCAATAGCAGTGTTTACTTTCAGTATCGACATTGGTCCGTTAGTGATTACAAACCACATGTCGTCATCTTGTGCAGCTAGGTGCGCTTGCATCCGGATCTTCCAGACATCATATTCCTCCTTGGAGAACATAGGAATTTTAGAGTGAGAGACCGACATATTTAATAATACAAATGAGTAAAATGTTCAGACACTGAGAAAACCCGCTCTGATACCACTTGTTAGGATCGAAAAGAGTGCTTGAGAGTTCAGGGGGATGAATGAACTCATTTGCTAATTTTAAACGAACAGTTTATTTTGAAAAGGTTTTACAGCTCAAAGCCAACTTCCACCCGAATTACCAGCTGGAAGGCTTTCTCAGTGATGCTGTTGTCTCACGTAATAAAGTTATTTTATGCGGAATAAACGCGATTCAAGCAGCTGAACAATTTAATCAAAGCGTAGAGATAAAGGCAGTAAGAACAAGTGAGATGTTTCTGGAAGTTCGGAGCAATTTCTCCTACGTCTCCCCTTCTTCCACGGCGGGAAGGATTTTTTCACTAGAAAGCTTTGATTTATACAACACTTGTACAAACCCACTCTTGTGACCCTCAGCCAAGAGCACTCCTAGCAACCAACGACACACAGACCCGCAGCCTGGTTCGTTATTACAAACGCATTAGTACTCAGCTGTTTTAGCTATCTTACGACACACAGATCCTCAGCCTGGTTCGTATTACAACAAATAAAGCTCTCATCTGGTTGTGCTACTCTAGCACTCAGACACTCTCTGTTTATGATCTTACAAATCGAGTTCAAGCCTACAGAATGAGTGTAGAAGAGTTGGTGACACGAAAAATATGTATGATATGTGCGTGTGTAACGCCCCAAAATCCATAAAACCACAAATTTCTTAGTCTTTCCTTTCTAAGGGCTGTTTTGAGATTTTTGAGTATTCAGATTCTAGTTCAAACCTGATTTCTTTTCTTTTCAGATTGAAGCAACGGCCAGAAGATTTCGGAAGGATTTCGCCCAAGCACAAACCTGAAATAATCCAGAAATGGTTCCTTTCGAAAATAAAATGAGTTTTTGGATGGGAGCTCTGTTTTAATAAAATAATTGTAGCAAGTTTATAAATCAAAATAGTAGTAGGGAACTTTTAACAAATCTTTTAAAAAGGACAAAGACGTTGGCACGGCAGCCATGCCTACTCAAGCATCTTTTACCTACTACTCAATCATTCTCCCTTGTATAAAATTATTTACGTAAGCCTTTGGATTCATTTTTGGTTGCAACTAAAACTTTTAGTTCTTTCAAAGTTAAGTAGCTTTTCCAGTGTGCTTGAGGAGACTTCCAGCCGCGATCATCTGCACGTTGCGATCTTCGTTTCAGGCAAGTAAACCTGATTCTTGCTGCATTTGGAAAACATATATTGTTTCATTGTTTCCTATGTATGCTTGCCTGTTTTAGTTTCACTTAATGTTTAAGTTTACCTACGGATTCGCACATCAAAACGATGCCACATCAACTAATCAAAACGACGCCGCAGCGTTCCAACAGCTGATGACAGATTCCTTCGAAACAACCAGCAGCTGGTCGCGTTAAACAACTCAAACGACGTCGTAAGGGACACGTCATCGTTGCTGCCAACAGCTGATCACAAAAAGAGTTACACTCAAAACGCTGCGTTCCAACTTAACCAAACGAAGTCGCCTCTCTATCAGCGACTGGTTCCTCAAACCAACAGCTGGTTACTCAGCTGGAACAATTCTTCACAATGCAACAGCTGATAGCGCTACAAAATCAGCAGTCAACACCCAAAATGTTGACCAACATGTGTCGTTTTCTCGCTAATCCTCGCACCCGCGCAATTGCTGCCAGCAGATACCTCTTTAACGCTACTACTGATAGTGAAACGACGACGCATCACTCACTCGCTACAGTACCGTTGACTTGCGTTGACGTCTGAAATGCGCTACGGCTGGTTTTCACGAAACGACGGCGTATTACTCCCACGCTATCAACAACTGATCAGATTTCACCATGTAGCGTTTTCAACTGAATTCTAACGTCTGAATTCTACTGGAATCAGATTTCTCTCGTAAAACCCTCAAAATCCACGCGACTAATCCCAAATCCATTCGATTAATCATTAATCTAAAATCTGATTCCTCACATTACAGAAGGTTTATTCAAGGATTTTCAAGGACAGCTGTTCCGTTGACTATGCTGACCAGGAAACAAATTAAATTTGAATGGACTCCCAGTTGTCAGCAGAGTTTTGAGAAGTTGAAGCAAGCATTGATAGAAGATCCAGTTTTAACCATGCCTTCTGAGCAAGGGAATTTTGTGATCTTCACCGATGCTTCTAAGTTAGGTGATGGTCCCAGAAATAGGATCACTAAGTAAACAAGAGTTCAAAAGGGGGGGGGGGTTGAATGAACTCCTTTGGATTTTTTAAATCTTTTAAAATGTTTTGGTATCTCAGTTTTATGCAAGCTTCTCGGCCAACAATATTTGTGCGGAAAAAGACCGATTAACTTGAGAACAGTGAATAACAAGCAATAATAAATAAATGCTGTATGTAAAAGATAGAGTCAGGAATTTGTTTCTGGAAGTTCGGACTTCAATGTCCTACGTCTCCCCTTCTTCCTCCTCGGAAGGTATCACTAGAAGATTTGGTTTGTACAGGTCTTCTGCACACACCCGATCACACAAGCCGCACTTGTATGAACTCCTAGACACTTCACAACTTTTACGCAGACGCAGCTGCAGTTTCTACAACACTTTAATATTTTCGAACTTCTTCACAAAGACAGTTCGTTACAGACTTAATGAAATATGACAATGAATACACTTTCTGAGTACTGTAAGATTCTCTGGTTTCTAAAACAAAGAAACTCGATGATTCAACAGAATGAACCAGAGAATGGACTCGAAGGATTTATCTATGAAAATCAACACTTGAATGTTCTTCGAGTCTTGTGAGCTTTTGAATGCTTCAACGGTTAGAGAAAGCTCGAGAATGTATTTTGACAGCGTGACCGCGAAGAGATAATAGAGAATGATGATTTCTTCAATCCAGCTTCTTGTATTTATAGGCTTCGATTGCAACGGTCATAAATTCTTCAAAGGAAAATAAATCCCGTTTGAATTGCTGCCAAAATTGTACACCATAATTCCTGCTCCACTACAAGGTAAATTCCCATTGACAGAGCCAATTTGTCGTATTTCTATTTCTGTGCAAACAATGAAAAACGGCCTCTGTTCATCGTACTATTTACCTAAAATAGTACCTACCTTGTCTCCTTAATTCCAGGCAATAGTACGATCCTGATGATCTTTTCCATTTTGAGTATACGATCGTATTTGAATCAATTTGAACTTGCGCCTGAAATTACTTTGATAACCAGAACCAATATCCTTTGTCGTGGTTTCAAATGTTGCGACTGGAAAGCACTTACAAGTATGCCCCGACTGATTTCCACGTGTGATTTTCCAGCGCCTGGTTCTTTGTATGACCCAACGACTGGTTAGATAAAACACTGTAGCTCTCGTCTGGTTATTGCGCTTCTATAGCTTGCGACTGGACACAATACGGTGTCGCTTCAACTTATTTAAGCGACATCGTTTTGCACATGTTACTATTCAAGTACTTGCGTCTGATTACAAAGGCACTGTAGCTTGCGTCTGGGTAACCAAAACACGATGTCTCGTCTGTTGCAACGAACTACTGTAGCTCTCATCTGGATACTCAAACACTGTTCACTACGTCTGGATACACAATATTTGAACCACTATTCCCTGCATATCCAAATCATTGTACACTGCGTCTGGATTCACAAACCACTGTTCACTGCGTCTAGATACACAAACTATCCTGCGACTGATTCAAACAAACTACTGTAGCTCTCGTCTGGTTGATTTACTTCAATACGCCATCGTTTCTGGTACAAATACTTGCATCTGAATATAAACAGCAATCCTGACGATTGGTTCCTCCTTTCCTATTGTCAACGCCAGATATAACTTGTTCTATTTTGTTATCACCAAAACTATAAATTTTATCCTAACAATTTCCCCCTTTTTGGTGATGACAAAACTTCAGCAGCCGCGATAAATAGATAGGCAAAAATAAATTGCACACGCACTGCTGAAATGCAAATTTTCATTAAACAGATAGAATTGTACATAAGGTTTGTACAAAAGAAATTAACACCAATTCTATCCTCTTCTCCTTTTGTAAGCTCCACTTCTGCTTAGTCTACGTTCTCTCCTTTCTCTGGCTCTTTCTCTTTCAAGCCTATCAGACTCCTGTCTATCTGCTTCAATGACTCTTTCCGCGGCCTCTTCTGTACTGATAACTTGTCCACTCTCTATAATGTGTCTCCGCGCCTGCTCAACTCTCTCTGCAAAAGTTCCAGTCGTTGGTGGAAAAGTTTGTGTTCTCACAGCACTGCCTTGAACATGAGAAGATGGTTGAGAAGCAGGCAGAGGGCGGCGGCTGCTACTTCCTACTTCCCCCTTTTTGCCATCACCACTCCGTATGTAGTCGGCGATTTCACTAATTTGAGTGGAAAGGCCAAGAATGTCTGCTGCTATCTTTGTTTGAAATTCTAACTGGTCATTCCGCATAGCAGCTATTTGCCCGTCCAACAAAAGAACTTTCGCATCAAGCGCATTGAGCTTGTTCCTGACATCCAACGAATCTGTACCAGCTTTAACATCATGGGCCATAACAGATTTCCTCAGTTCATTTAAACAAAAAAACTGAATATCATCTTGAGTTTGGCCTTCTTGTCTCGCACCCTCTATTAGACGTCGTAAGTAGTCATTTTGGTGACCCAGAGAGGTTTGAAGACTTCACTCAGTGCTATGGAGTCGAGATAAAAATTCATTATTATCATCATCCATACGCTGACAGAGAGAAGCTTGTAGAACATCCAGAAGAGAGGAGAGATCAACAGAAGCAGTGGGAAGAGAAGTCTGAGTATCTGCAGCGCTATCCAGGTGAATATCAACGGAATCAAAACGAATATCAGAGTCAGAAGAAGAACTGGGAGACTCGGGAACTTGAACCACAGGAGAAGGAGAATGTGGAACCTCAACAGAATAGAGTAGCTCTTCTTGATCATCAGTAGGAGCAACGGGTTCTAAGGCAAAAGAATTCACTTCCTGCAAAATAGGAGACGGTGAGCGATAGACTGTAGATGCACCTGAAGAAGAAGATTCAATCCCTGAAATTGTCTCGATAGCAGGCTGAACACACGAAGCATCAAAATATCCAACAAAACAATCTGTATGTACACCCTTCTCAAAATCATCGAGCAGATAGTCGGGGATCCTCTCAACCCCTAAATTATATACAACTATCTCCCGACACACCGGTCGCAAGCAGCCAATGATAGAAAATTGGATGGCTTCCATACATATCTCAGCCCAAACAACACGAAGTGCCCTTGATAGAGAAGGCCTGGAATCAATATCTTTGACAGGTTCTACAAAGACGCAGAGAGGGGCAAGATCATCAATATAAGGTCGTTGGGGCAGCGCCTCCCAATGGCTGGAGTTGACTGGTGTAGAGATAGGTCACCAGTAATCAACCCCTTCCAGAATAAGCCATGAACCATCAACCATGATTTTGGCACGGATCCAACACTTTGAAAAGATAGACCGGTGAGTTACAGGGATGAAGGAACCTCGATCAATGATAGGCCCCTCAAACAAACTCGAACTGGACGGTCGTGTCCACTCCAGCTGGTGCGCTTTCATGTTCCTCAACAGATCTTTCAAAGCAAAGAGATGAGCAGCACTCAATAGATTCAACACTTTCAGATCAATCGCTGAAGTGGGTGTACCAGAGACAAAGTTCTTCCGCCTGGCATCGATGAACTTGCGGAGAAGCAGTTCCCTATATTTAGCAATTATGAATTGCCGCCTCTGAATGGCAACATAGCTCGAATCTGTTTCTGCCATGAGAGAACTTGCCCTTCTTTGGCAAAGATATCTTCCGATTGCAGAGATGCTAACTTCCTCAAGCTGAAAGAACTTACAAAAATGGACACATCTTCAATCACCTTTTCTCGCAACGCAATTAAAAACTCAATATCAGCACAAATGAGAGAAAAGGTTTCTCGGGCCGGATGCCCCTGAATATCATCTTCTACTAAGATCCCTTTACCCTTATCAGAAATATCAATCCGCGGCAGATTAGGCGTATATGCATCAACGTCTCGAAACTCAATCCCTTGGCCAAATCTGATTCTGTGGCTGGTATTTGCTCCGCAGTCGCAACTCCTGCGACTGGTATATGCTCCCCAGTTGCAACTCCTGCGACTGGTATTTGCTCCCAGTCGCAACTCCTTCGACTGGTTGATCAAAAGTAGAGCTATCCTCAACTTGTTTTTCCAATGATATTCGTCTTGCGGCGACTGGTTTGCTTTTGGTGGTCCTTTTCTTTGTGATAACTAGAGCCACCTCAGCATCACGGGCTGCTGGTCTCTTCTTTGACACGATTTTCTTCACTGGAGTTTTCTTTGCCCGAGGTGCCTCTGCCACCTCTTCTACCCCAACGTTCTCATTAACTGAAACAATTCTGTGAACAGTCTTCTCATTCAAAATTCGAGGAGCGGGAAATGTTTTTGATTCACCAAGCTCCAGTCCTGGTATGTTCTTCAACAAAACACATATTTGAATGGCGTAACCCTTTGCCTGTCGGGAATCAGGAGTCACCATTTCCTTTAACACTCCGAACAGAAGACTCCCCCAATTGAATTTCACGTCGAACGTGATTTCCGTCATTAATAAGAATCGATCACGAGTTACCGCATCGAATGACCCAGCTTTGACGAAAAGAGACTTCGCTAAAATATCACTTAATAGACGGTATTGCATCTTCATTTCCTTTTTCAGGCAAGAAATGCTAACCTCTTTTTCAGATACTGAGAAAAGGCTTTGCGCATCAGATATGAAATTCCTGGGCACCTCTGATAGGTCTGTCAGTCCCTCCGTCGGTAACGCAAACATCGCAGCAAAAACTGATTCACTAATCTCAACAGCTATTCCATCGATGGTACTGACAATCAAGCCATCCCTCACGGAACCATTGGAAAAGAACTCGGTAAGAGCATTTTCGTAGAAGATAGCGGGACACCCCAAGAACTCCTTCAACCCCGTCGTTATCAGAGATTCAAACATCTGTACCATTTCGGCGTCGTCAAAGCGAAATACGGAGTCAAAATCGATGTGGTGGCTACGGCTGATCAACGAGGATGCCATTTCCGAAGATTATGAGAAGAGATTGCCTGAAAAGAGATTTAATTGTGAAGGCCTGCACAGAGAAAGCTCGAGAGTACGAAAGAACAAATATTTCAAGATAGGGGACAACGAACAGTGTACCATCATATATATGGAATACGAAAAGTTAAAAAGGTTGGGAACGGTGTAGATGTGACTGTTGGAATGATGACAAAGACACGTGTCAGTCATCGAGCGACGCATACTGTTTGTGGAAAAGATTTTCAAAATATTTCAGCAGTACTGAGTAAAAGATTTTGCAATATATTTTAATCAAACAGAGTATTTTTCAAAGAAATATTTGCAAAATAAATATTTTAATCTTAGAAACGCGCGCGAAAACTTAATAAGTCACAACTGCTGCGTCTGGTTTAATAACCTTGCAGCTGGAATTTTAATATATCGCCAGGTAGACAAAATCTGGTCACAAATAAGTATCAACTGTATATATGCCACGTCTGGGTGTCCAGACGCAACATATTCAGTCGACGCCACACTTAACAATCCAGATCTTGGTTCCCCCTGCGACTGGTACATACCTGCGACTGGTACCTTGCAACTGGTACCTTACGACTGGTACACTAGACGATTGGTAGTCCCAACGCAAGTTGTCTCATCGACTGGTAGGCTACTGTTCCCCCTGAACAAGATACCGGTAGCTAAAGTAGATAATGGCTTTCAACCTGCAACTGTTAGTGCACATACAATCAAGGTAGCTCAAGGAGACCTAAAATGTTTCTAAAAATAAGAAAACTTACCGTCTGGCAGAGGCTTTGTGAAGATGTCAGCAACTTGTTGCTCCGTCGACACGTACTCTAACCGGACGTCCTTCTTTAGCACGTGGTCTCTTATAAAGTGATGCCTGATATCGATGTGCTTGGTCCGTGAGTGCAGTACAGGGTTCTGGGTGATTGCAATTGCACTTGTGTTGTCGCATAGAATGGGCGCTTCAGAAGCATCAATGCCATAGTCTTTTAATTGATGTTGTATCCAAAGAATCTGCGCACAGCAGCTGCCAACAGCTAGGTACTCTGCCTCTGCTGTTGACGTGGCAATGGATGTTTGCTTCTTACTGAACCAGGAAATCAATCGATCTCCTAAGAATTGGCAAGTCCCACTTGTGCTCTTGCGATCAATCCTGCACCCTGCGTAATCTGCATCACTGTACCCGATTAGTTGAAAACCGGAGTGTTGGTCCGAAAAATAGGATCAAAAAGACAGCCAGCGCTGATTTGACAAACAGTAAAAATTTTGCGCTGCTATAAACGAGCTGCAATAGCTCAAGGTTCTTGAACATATAAAATACAAAGAGCACCGGAGACAGATCTGGTATGAAATTAAAATCATGCGGAAACACCAGAACTGAATCCTTAGTATTTTAAAACGATTCAAACAGATTTATGTGCAACATAAATCTGTTCGACTGTGAAAGTGTGCTAACTGTGTATGCCTTCAAATATGTTATGCGATGCTAAAGTAAAGCAGGTGCTGAATGAATAACAGAGTACAATACACAAGAGATTTGTTTCTGGAAGTTCGGACCTCAATGTCCTACATCTCCCCTTCTTCCACCTCGGAAGGCTCCACTAGAAGACTTTGATGTTTACAGCACATCTGCAAACACCCACCCACACAAGCAGCACTTGTATGGACTCCTAGACTCAACAATGCACACCAGCCGCAACTGTGTGACTAACTACATACACAAGTTTAACGTCATCGTGCTTGGACGGGACCTGTTGTGAAATGGGTTTTGATTCACTCGCTAAACAATTTAGCTCATCTCAAAAAAATGTGCGAGTGAATCTGTGTGTGAGATTTACAGTGAACGCTCAACTCTCGAAAATACATCTCACACACTGGGAAGTGCTCTAACAAGCTAATCTAGACTCAGCAGCAGACTCTCGTGAAAGCTCCTCTTCTTTAATGGCGGTCTGCTGCTTCGTCTCCAGGAATCTTCCCTCTGTAATTTTTCTCTTCGCTCAGACAACAACAATCGTTGATCTCTTCACACTCGTCAACCTTCTTCCTTCAAATCTTCTCCCATAAATAGCCTCTGTTTGAATATAGCCGTTGGATAGATTCCAAATCTCTTCTGCGCTTGTTATGGCTAATTTGTCTTCTTTCCATATGCGTGCAAATATCCTCTGTATATTGTACTATTTCCCAGAATAGTACAAATCTTGTTCCCTGATTGAAGGCAATTTCACGATTTAATTTCAGCCACAGATTCCTTCCCTTTTAAATGGTGATTGCGTCCAACAGCTTCTGTAATAGTATCTGCCAACAGCTTCTGTAATATTGATCAACTCATCGCTGTTGCCAGCTCCTATTCTTATTCTTCAACTACTGAAATCATCTTTCCTTGTTCGCATCTGTCATCAGCAACCTCACTATTCATCAGCAACCTTAACAGTAGGTTTCTACTTGTTCGATCTTTGTTTTGTTTTAGCAACCTACTGTTTCAATTGCTGTTTTCACTGTTGCGGCTTCTGCTATCAGCTTCTGTTCCTTCATGTACAATAAACTGTTGACAGCTACTTCAAACTTCTCTGCTGCTTCGCTTCTATTCTTCACAAGCTTCTTCAACAGATATGATGACGTCACGGTTGCTGCCACAAGCTTCTTCAACAGATATGATGACGTCACGGATGCTGCCACAAGCTTCTTCAACAGATATGATGACGTCATCAAAGCTGTCTCTCGATTTCTTTCAATCAGCAATGCTGACGTCATCGTTGCTGCTCGCAGCTTCTTCCAATAGATAGGCTGACGTCATCAAAGCTGTTTCTCGATTTCTTTCAATGAGCAATGCTGACGTCATCGTTGCTGCTCGCAGCTTCTTCCAATAGATAGGCTGACGTCATCAAAGCTGTTTCTCGATTTCTTTCAATCAGCAATGCTGACGTCATCGTTGCTGCTCGCAGCTTCTTCCAATAGATAGGCTGACGTCATCAAAGCTGTTTCTCGATTTCTTTCAATCAGCAATGCTGACGTCATCGTTGCTGCTCGCAGCTTCTTCCAATAGATAGGCTGACGTCATCAAAGCTGTTTCTCGATTTCTTTCAATCAGCAATGCTGACGTCATCGTTGCTGCTCGCAGCTTCTTCCAATAGATAGGCTGACGTCATCAAAGCTGTTTCTCGATTTCTTTCAATCAGCAATGCTGACGTCATCGTTGCTGCTCGCAGCTTCTTCCAATAGATAGGCTGACGTCATCAAAGCTGTTTCTCGATTTCTTTCAATCAGCAATGCTGACGTCATCGTTGCTGCTCGCAGCTTCTTCCAATAGATAGGCTGACGTCATCAAAGCTGTTTCTCGATTTCTTTCAATCAGCAATGCTGACGTCATCGTTGCTGCTCGCAGCTTCTTCCAATAGATAGGCTGACGTCATCAAAGCTGTTTCTCGATTTCTTTCAATCAGCAATGCTGACGTCATCGTTGCTGCTCGCAGCTTCTTCCAATAGATAGGCTGACGTCATCAAAGCTGTTTCTCGATTTCTTTCAATCAGCAATGCTGACGTCATCGTTGCTGCTCGCAGCTTCTTCCAATAGATAGGCTGACGTCATCAAAGCTGTTTCTCGATTTCTTTCAATCAGCAATGCTGACGTCATCGTTGCTGCTCGCAGCTTCTTCCAATAGATAGGCTGACGTCATCAAAGCTGTTTCTCGATTTCTTTCAATCAGCAATGCTGACGTCATCGTTGCTGCTCGCAGCTTCTTCCAATAGATAGGCTGACGTCATCAAAGCTGTTTCTCGATTTCTTTCAATCAGCAATGCTGACGTCATCGTTGCTGCTCGCAGCTTCTTCCAATAGATAGGCTGACGTCATCAAAGCTGTTTCTCGATTTCTTTCAATCAGCAATGCTGACGTCATCGTTGCTGCTCGCAGCTTCTTCCAATAGATAGGCTGACGTCATCAAAGCTGTTTCTCGATTTCTTTCAATCAGCAATGCTGACGTCATCGTTGCTGCTCGCAGCTTCTTCCAATAGATAGGCTGACGTCATCAAAGCTGTTTCTCGATTTCTTTCAATCAGCAATGCTGACGTCATCGTTGCTGCTCGCAGCTTCTTCCAATAGATAGGCTGACGTCATCAAAGCTGTTTCTCGATTTCTTTCAATCAGCAATGCTGACGTCATCGTTGCTGCTCGCAGCTTCTTCCAATAGATAGGCTGACGTCATCAAAGCTGTTTCTCGATTTCTTTCAATCAGCAATGCTGACGTCATCGTTGCTGCTCGCAGCTTCTTCCAATAGATAGGCTGACGTCATCAAACTACGTAGTGAGCTCCTCCGTTTTTGGCCAAATTCCTTTGTTTAGGCCTCCGAAAATACGATTTACTCTTTAGCAAATATCACAACTGCTGGTCTAAATTGGCCTCCACCTGATTACGAACAACCGACTCAACTTTGGACGTCTCCATTGTTAATCCAGCTGCCGTTTACATTGATAAACCAAACCAACTGCTGAACTTAACATTCAAACCACGACTGGACAGATTATGCTACTGCTGATCTTCTTCTTTGATCCTAAAATCTGTACACTCAAGTAGAATTGTTAGAAACACAATAAAAGGTTTTGTGTAATTCAAAACTTAATCAGGATCTGTCAAAACAGATCCATCACGGAGTCTTTGGGATACCAAAGACCCACGTTAGGAGTACCCTTCAAGTATTTTAATATTCGCTTTACAGCAATGTAATGCGATTGCTTTGGCTTTACTTGAAATCTAGCACACATACAGACAACAAACATGATGTCTGGTCTGCTAGCAGTCAGATATAGCAAAGAGCCTATAATACCGCGATAAAGAGATAGCTCAATGGCAGATCCAGCTTCGTCTTTATCCAGTTTGATTGTAGAGCTCATGGGAGTTGCTGCTGCTGAACTGTTTTCCATTCCAAACTTCTTCAGCAGTTCTTTTGTGTATTTGGCCTGGTTGATGAATATTCCATTCTCCAACTGGCGCACTTGTAAGCCTAGAAAGAATGTCAGCTCTCCCATCATGCTCATCTTGAATTTATCTTGCATTAGCTTAGAGAGTTTCTTGCATAGTTTGGGGTTAGTTGACCCAAAGATAATATCGTCGACATATATTTGAACAAGTAAGACATGATCATCTTTAACGAATTTGAACAATGTTTTATCTACGGTGCCTATCGTGAATTGATGTTCAAGCAAGAATTTTGTGAGTGTATCATACCAAGCTCTGGGTGCTTGTTTCAACCCATAAAGAGCTTTATCCAGTTTGTAGACAAACTCTGGATGTGTATGATCAACGAAGCCAGGAGGTTATGCAACATACACTTCCTCAGTCAAGACGCCATTTAGAAAGACACTCTTGACATCCATCTGAAAGACTTTGAAGTTTTATATGTAGCATATGCTAAGAACATGTGAATGGCTTCTAATCTAGCTACTGGTGCAAATGTTTCATCACAGTCTATCCCTTCCATTTGCTTAAATCCTTGTGCTACCAGCCTAGCTTTGTTTCTAATGACTATTCCATCTTCATTCAGTTTATTTCTAAAGACCCAACGAGTACCTATGACTGAATGATTTTAGGTCTAGGTACAATTTGCCAAACATTATTACGCTTAAACTGGTTTAATTCTTCTTGCATAGCTTCTATCCAACTTGGGTCAGCTAAGGCCTCATCTATTTGTTTTGGTTCTATATGCGAAAAAAATGCAGCATCAAAATGATCATGAGATAGCTGGCCTCTTGTGCGAACAAGGGATTGGATGTTACCTATGACTTGCTCAGGTGGATGATTTCTATTCCACCGAAGATCAAGTCCAATGGGATTTTATTCTTGTTCCCCCTGAATGGCTGGATGATTAGCAACGACTGGATCAGCAGACGCCAATTGATGTTGTCCAATGATTGAGATGTGCTCGTGACTGGTTGTCCAGCCGTAGGTAAAGACATGCTTGCAGCTGGATATCCAGATTTTGATCTTGTGATGCTTGCGACTGGGTAACCAGTAGTTGGTTGCGATGTTAATTGATAAGTAACGCTTACAACGACGTCGACTGCTGGGTTCTTATCAGCTTTTGAAGAGCAATTTCCCTAGTGTGTGAGATGTATTCATTCGAGAGTTGTGCTTATACTGTAAATCTCACACACAGATTCACTCGCACTTTTCGTGAGTTGAGCTAAATTGATTAGCGAGTGACTCAAAACCCAAATGCCAATCAGTTACCGTCCAAGCACGAAGACGTTAAACTCTGTGTATGTAGTCTTTGAACAGAGACGTCAAACAAGTTCTGAGTGAACAGCCGATGGCTGGTAGAGTCTAGGAGTTCTCGCAGCTGCTGGTTGCGGGATTGGGTCTGTACACGTTGTATAGATCAAATCTTCTAGTGGAGCCTTCCGAGGTGGAAGAAGGGGAGACGTAGGACATTGAAGTCCGAACTTCCAGAAACAAATCATTGAGTATTGTATTCTGTTATTCATTCCGCATATGCATTCATATTTATTTAGCACGCATACAATTAGCACCCTTGCACAATCGAACAGATTTATGTTGTACATAAATCTGTTTGAGTTGTTTTAAAATATTAGGATTCGGTTCTGGTGTATTCCGCATGATTTTAATTCATACCAGATCTATCTCCGGTGCTCTGTTTTTTAGTGTTCAAGAACCAGAGGTATTGCACCTCATCTTTGAAATAGCAGCGCGCAAAATTTTTAATGTTTGACAACAGCGCCTGCTATCTCTTTAAACCGGACATTAGGTTTAGGAGCTGTTTTGATGCAGGATCGTAAGGTAATAGCTTATGCCTCCAGACAACTGAAGAATCATGAGAGGAATTATCCCACACACGATTTAGAATTAGCAGCTGTGGTTTTTGCCGTTAAGATCTGGAGACATTGTCCGTATGGGGAGAAGTGTGAGATATTGACAAATCATAAGAGTTTGAAGTACTTATTTACCCAGAAAGAATTAAATATGAGACAGAGGAGGTGGCTAGAGCTGGTTAAAGATTACGACTGTAGTATTAGCTACCACCCAGGAAAAACCAACGTGGTGGCAGATGCTCTTAGCAGGAAATCTATAGGATTAGCCCAGCTTACTGTCCAGAGACCCTTAGCTTATGAGATTGAGAACTTTGGGCTAGAGATGATTTCCCGTTACAGTAGCGCAGTTCTATCAGATCTCTCCATTCGATCATATCTATTGGATGAGATCCGAGAAGGATAACTGTTAGATGAACAGTTGCAGAAGTGGGTTAAACAAGACATAGAGAGAGGTAGTAATCTCTATACTTCAGCAGAAGGAGCTATCAGATATCGAGGTAGATTGTGGGTTCCTAGTGTGAACAATTTAAGATCAGATCTGATGACAGAAGCTCATACAGCTCCATATTCAGTGCATCCAGGGAGCACTAAGATGTACAAAGATCTCCAGAAGCTGTATTGGTGGTCAGGCATGAAACGCGATGTTTCCAGATTTGTTTCAGAGTGCCTGACTTGTCAGTTGGTCAAAGCTGATCATCAGAGACCAGCTGGGATGCTAAACCCCTGTCGATACCATAATGGAAGTGGGAGAGTATTGCGATGGATTTTGTAGTTGGTTTACCTAGATCTGTTCAAGGCTACAACTCAATTTGGGTTATAGTAGACCGACTAACCAAATCTGCTCACTTCTTACCAGTCAAAACAACTTATGATGTGGGCAAATACGCTGAGTTGTATGTAAGGGAGATAGTAAGACTCCATGGAATTCCATTTTCGATCGTATCTGACAGAGATACAAAGTTTACGTCAGCTTTCTGGAAGAGTCTACACAGAGCTTAGGTACCAAGTTAACCTTTAGCACAGCTTTTCACCCCCAGACAGATGGTCAATCAGAAAGGGTGATTCAGATCTTAGAATATTTGCTTAGAGCTTGTATCCTTGATTTTTCAGAGAGCTGGGATTCAAAGCTGCCTTTGGTAGAATTCATATATAACAATAGTTTCCAAGCATCCATCCAGATGGCCCCATACGAAGCTCTCTATGGCACAAAGTGTAGAACACCCATTCACTGGGATGAGATAGGAGAACGAGCTAGTTTGGGACCAGACTTAGTAGAACAGACTACTGAAACCATTAAGAAAGTAAGAGACCGGTGGAGAACTGCTCAAAGCAGGCAAAAGAGCTATGCTGACGACAGACACCGCGAGTTGAGCTTCGAATCTGGAGACCATGTCTTCTTGATGGTAGCACCGACGAAAGGCATGATGAGATTTGGGAAGAAGTGTAAGCTAAGCCCAAGGTTCATTGGTCCATTCGAAATCTTGGACAAAGTAGGAACACTGGCTTATAGACTAGCTTTACCCCCACATCTGTCCTCAGTACATCATGTCTTTCACGTATCAGCTTTGAGGAGATATGTTTCCAACCCGTCGCATGTTTTAAGCTACGAGCCAATCCAACTAGCACCAGATTTGAGCTATGAGGAGCGACCAGAGAGGATTCTTCATAAGTTAAGAAATTGTAGCATTCCAATGGTTAAAGATCAGTGGTCTAACCAGTCTGAGCGAGAAGCAACTTGGAAGATGGAAGAAGATATGCGTAGTATCTACCCAGAGCTGTTTGGTAAGTAAATTTCGAGGACGAAATTTTGTTAAGGAGGGTAGAGTTGTAACACCCCAAAATCCATAGAACCACAAATTGCTAAGCCTTTCCTTTCTAAGGGCTATTTTGAGATTTTTGAGTATTCAGATTCTAGTTCAAACCCGATTTCTTTTCTTTTCAGATTTGAAGCAACGGCCAGAATATTTCTGAAGGATTTCGCCCAAGCACAAACCTGAAATAATCCAAAAATGGTTCCTTTCAAAAATAAAAATGAGTTTTTGGATGGGAACTCTATTTTAATAAAACAATTGTAGCAAGTTTATAAATCAAAATAGTAGTAGGGAACTTTTAACAAATCTTTTAAAAAGGACAAAGGAGTTGGAACGGCATCCATGCCTACTCAAGTATCTTTTACCTACTACTCAATCATTCTCCCTTATATAAAATGATTTACGTAAGCCTCTGGATTCATTTTTGGTTGAAACTAAAACTTTTAGTTCTTTCAAAGTTAAGTAGCTTTTCCAGTGTGCTTGAGGAGACTTCCAGCCGCGATCATCTGCACGTTGCGATCTTCGTTTCAGGCAAGTAAACCTGATTCTTGCTGCATTTGGAAAACATATATTGTTTCGTTGTTTCCTGTGTATGCTTGCCTGTTTCAGTTTCAGTTAATGTTTAAGTTGAGATACGGATTCACTGCTTTGATGCTTTAGTTTTTGAGGAAGCTCACCAAAAATCTTAGAAAGAAACTGTGTTTTTATTTAAAATACTGAGTTGTAAAGATTCCAGTTAAGAAAGCCAAGAGAAGTTCTTGTTGTTCCTAGGTACTGTGAAGATTCTGGACATTGAATCTAGACGGATAGGCAAAGCTGGTTCGATCAGGAGCAAGTTCCGATTGGATAAGCGAAGCTAGTTTGTTTAGGGTCTGTCGGAGTCGAAGCAGTATTTTGTGATTCATAGCCAGATTTCTGTGTCACATGTTAACAACCAGATTCCATGTTAACATCTGAATTTAGTCAGTTTCTATTTGTCGACCCCTCTTTACCTTTGCGTTGACATCTGAGTTGACCAATCAAATCGCGTTGACATCTGAGTTGACCGATGTTACATCTGTTTTCTTTACCCAAAATACTATTATGTGGTAAGATCTGTTTTCCAGTAAGATCTGTTTTCCAGTAAGATCTGTTTCTACTATTCATAAGCCGTATCCCTTAGCCAAAGCTGTTGCTCACATCTGAATGCCTACACCGCACCTAAGATCTGTTTAGATAACCAAAAGCTGACCCCTACGCATGACATCTGTTTTCCCGAGAGAGATCTGGTTTCACGAAATCTGATTCCCTAGAACCACATCTATTCTGCACTCTCGAGTTGATTCCTTCAGAGCTGGTCCTCAGCTCAGAGTCCATCTGTACACTCAGTAGTGCTTTTTAATTAAAATGAGTTTAATAGCAGTGAATCTACCAGACTTCAGTGATCGACTTTCGATCAAGAGCTAGTATAAAGCTATTTCAGAAAGTAAAGTTCAGATTTGAGATTTATGGCGTAGAGGACCCGATCACGCAAGGAAGAGACAGGATTACAGTAGAACCGTAATCCCTTCACGCAAGGGACAGGATTATGGAAATATTGCAATCCCTTCACAGAGAGTTACTGATCAGTTAACATGCTTCATGCACAATGACCACCAGAGAGCCTCTAGACCATAAATCACCCAGTATAAGTAATTCAGATTCGAGTTCGAGTTTTCTTTCAGTAGCGAGATTTCAGATTTAAGTTATGCCTGCATTTTTGTGATTTTGTTATCCTCAGTTTTACTTGTTGAGCCCCTAGGCTCACTAGTTTTCCCAATGCAGGTGAGGCAGCTCAGGAGCAGGCGGGAGGTGCGAGTTGATTCAGATTCGGGGGATTGTGTTTGTCAATGGCCAGCGTTTTTGCATAGTCTTATATTTTGTTGTTTTGGATCTTTTGTCGAACTGTATTAAGATCTGTTACAACAATAGTGAACTTATATAGTGTTCCAGCAGTTGTAATATCGCTTTTGCATTGTGAATCAAAGTCTGTTTTGTCGAAACTGTTTCTACTATTTACCCTTTGGCGCCATTAGTTTCGTTTCAGTCTTGTGTAAAGGAATACAGCTTACTTTATTCGAGTTTTGTCCTTCGACTTGTTTAAAATTTTAAATTTCTCCAATTCCGTTGGCACCCATGGGTTTGGGAGTCACAGTGTGTGTCACTTAACAAGCTGATTCAAGAGTGAACTGTGCTTCTGTGAAGGATTTGAATAATTTATGAATGATCTTGTAAAATCCGTCGTCCTTCACGGCTTCTCTTCTCTTCTATATATATACTCTTTGGATATAACGGTAATAATTGTTACCAGTATACACATTGAATACATCCAAATTGAAGTATCTGTGGCGCCATAAATGCTTGTACGATGAAGGTACAGCTTCATTAAATGCATTACCCTTTCTGGTAAGTCTGCACCGTCTTCAGTCTGTTGTCATATCCCTACATATCTGGTTTTAGCTTGAACTGGTTTCAACGACTACAAATTATGGCAGAGACGTCAACTAGATTGCTTCAGATGGTACAGTACTTTAGTCGTTCCAAATTTCAAATTCCTTATGTCGTTCTGTACCCAGCTGATTTTTCATTTCCATGTATCTAACTGATAGACCCGTCTGAAACTCTAGCTGATATTTGCATTGTCCACTCATCCAGCTGATTTAGCTTTTGCTGACTTAGTATCCAGCTGGTTTACTCAACCGAGTTGGTTTCTTGCGCTTCACGTCGTTCAGCTTGTTTGAGATATACCTTCAGGCTGTTTTGACTTTGACCTCAACACTTCGAGCTGATTTCTCCGTTGAACGTGATAAGTCTTGTTCGATCCTTGACACTTTGGTTTGAATGATCTCTTTTACGGGTTCTTTTTCCTGTTAAGTATTTCATCACCAAAACTTCTTGAGTTTATATCCCAACAACATGCGTTGTGGCCAGTGTGATATACGATTGCCAGCTGAGTCGATGTGCTTTGGATTTCGTTGATTCGTTTTACCTCTCATGCATCGCACGACATGATATGTTGCATGGTTATCAGATTGCTGTTTTATGATTGCTCTTTGTAATGAGGTTTGACCTTTTTTATTTTTTTCCTTGGGGCTAATTTGGTCGTGCGTTTGATCACTGCAGGTTTTTTAGGTAGATCAGATGGTCCGAGTGATGCATCCGCTGGTGGAGCCCCATAGATGTCGTCCTAGTTGTGTATATATTGTATCGAGTCATTGCCAGGGGATGCCCTGTGTATTGTCCTATTTCTGATTTGATTATTTGAGTTTGAAATATACATATTGGATTGTTGAGATGATGTCAAAGTCAGTATTTTGTATATGCGAATATTTTTAAGAGCGTATTTTCTGTTCGGGTCAAAGAAAAATTTTAAACCACTTTTTAAGCTACTGCATTTTAGTGTAAATTGTGTTCTTATTTCTGTATTATGAGCACTAGGCTTGATATTTAGGTATCAGCTTAAAATGGATAAGATCAATTCTTTTTCTATCACACTCGAGTCTAAACACAGTGATTGTCCTCCTGCATGTGCTTGACTACTAGATTTACCTGCTTTTGTTCTTACCTTTGGGCGTCTCGTAGATTCCATAGAGGAGGAGAGGTAGAGCTGGTAAGCGGGTTGTGAGTGAGTCGAGAGCTTTGGATAGCAATGGGGGTGAGGACATAGCTCAACCCAGTGTTCCTGCACCGTAGAGAGAGACAGATCGGGGTTGAGGTGGAGCATTTGACTCATCACATAGATGATATTGAGCCAGTTGTGGCTAGGTTCCAGCGGATGAATCCTCCTACCTTTACTGGTGCTGAGGGTGGGCTTGCAGCCGAGGGATGGATTGAGAACATGGAAGGACTATTTGATCGTGTTCAGCATGATGATGAGAGGAGACTGCATTTGGTGACATTCCAGTTGAGAGAGCATGCATAGCGCTGTTGGAAGGGTGCTTCCTAAGTGATGACAGATATGGGTATGGTGATCTCGTGGGAGAGCTTCTGTGCCACGTTTTGGCATGAGTATATTCCCGAATCGTACTACAACGCCAAGCAGCGGGAGTTCAATAATTTGGTGCAAGGGAATCTGAAGGTGGCCGATATGGTAGATAGTTTTCTTCCCTTCTCGCATATGTCCCTCAAGTCACTGGTCAAGAGAGGGTGAAACGGAACAATTTCTTGGAGGGTTTGAGATCGGATCTTTTTCTGTTGGCGTTAGCAAGTTCCCCTTCTACCTATGCTGATGCTGGGAACCGAGTGATTGACATCGAAGAGGATCAGTCAAATAGGCAATCCCAGGTTCAGCCGCCAGCTGGACAGAGTTTTTATCTTGTGCCGTCTGGGACATCTTCTTCCCAACCTCCTCAGGCACCGCAGTCTTTGAATCATCATAGGTTTAGATCGAGAGAGAAACAACTAAGAGAATGGGTTCGAGTTCTTATGGAGCGAGTTCGAGGGCAGTGGTTTGTGGTTAGTGTGGTGGCAGACATCTGAATTCGCAATGTCTTGGTGTGCAGGGAGCTTGCCATATTTGTGGGCGAATTGGACACTTTGTGAGGGTGTGTCCTACCCAGGGACAACGCTCTAAATTGTCACAGCAGGGTACTTCTGGAGGTTCTTCGTGGAGGCCGTATCACCCTGCTTAGCCCCAGAAATCAGGTTATCAACCGTCGGAATCGTCTAGGTTTAGAGTTCCTTCCCAACCTCAGCACTCGGGACCTCAATGGGCTCAAGTGAATGCGATGACTAGGGAACAGGCTGATGATATTCTCGGAGGAGTTATTTCAGGTACTTGTTACCTTTTATTATCCTGCACGAGTTTTGTTTGACACTGGAGCATCACACTCGTTTTCATCTGATTTCTTGGCGTATGAGTATGGGTTATTTTCTACCCCTTTGTGTGATGTTGTGTCTATTGATACTCCTGCTGGTGTGAGTTTGATTCCCCGTGAGATAGTTATGGGTTATGTTGTTAATTGATGAGAATGCGCTGGTGCGAATTTGATTTCCTTGGAGATGTTTAGATATTGGTCGCTCGAGAGCTCAGGATAATTGATGTATGCTTTATATGCAACTTCTGACCCTCAGTTAGAGAGTGGTGACATCCCCGTTGTTCGAGAGTTCCCTAACGTCCTTCCAGATGAGAATCTCGGATTTCCTCTGAGACGAGAGATCGATTTCAGCATTGATTTGGTGCCAGGGACTGCCTCGATTTATAGAGCTCCTCATCATTTGGCGTCATTCGAATTGAGGGAACTTAAGGATCAGTTGCGAGATTGTTAGATAGAGGCTTCATCAGATCGAGTATGTCACTTTTGGGGTGCTCCAATGCTTCCTGGAGTAGTTTGGGTTGCATGTTAACATGGAATAGGCTGAGTTTAGTTTATGCGTCTCAACAGTTGTGGCCTCATGAGACTAGGTATCCCGTTCATGGCTTGGAGCAGGCTGCCTTCGTTTTTGTCTTGAATATTTGGTACGAAAACTTGTATGGAGAGAAAATTGTGTGAGAACTGGAATTATTAGATGATAATCTCAAGTTAACCAGATCAGATTAGTGTTTAATCCAAAGAGATACTTCAGCTGAGTAAGCTGCTGGTAAAGAGACCAGTTTAGATACGTCCTGGTCCAGAGTATTGTGCTAAGCTGATTGTACAAGTTGTTCGGGTTTCAGTACAGATTACCATTGATTGGAAGCATGGTTATAAGCATTGATGGTTAGAGCTTATTGATGAGTTATCAGTAGAGATGTTATGGCTTGAGGATTCGGGTTAAAAGGAATCAGTTGTTTACGAACTGGTTGAGGTAAACTGTTCGTAAACTATTCTAAGTCCAGTGTGTACCAGCTTAGAGGCCTGCTGGTGGGTTTTGAGGATAAGCAAATACCAGTTTTGGTGTGTGCTGGATTGTATCCTGTGATCTGGTTAGCGATCAACTTAGGAGTAGTGGTGTTAACTGTTGGTAACCTTTGGGTTTGGTTTAGATCAGATCAGGCGTGAGCTGACCTGAGAGATTAGCTCTGAGCTGGGCTATTTTTTTTTTGTTGTGCTGAGTGGTGTTGAGAGCTGGTTTCAGGGACACCAGCTAATCTGGTGCTGATCTGGGAACTGTTGACCAAATCGGGTCCATGTGAGTGATCCAAGCTGGGTGGTTGTTGCTTAAAGTATCTGAGCTGGTCAACTGAGCGCTGTGCTAGTTGAAAACAGCATACTCCCCTGAGCTGGTACAGTAGAGAACTCTGAGCTGGTTTGACTTTACTGTAGCTTTGACTGGGAGTGTATATATATATATATATATATACAAGTGTTGACCAACACTTCTTCTTTCGATTATCGGAGATTGGCTAGTCAGATTTGAGCAAGGGTGCCTCGATTGGAAACCCATCTTCGAGACCAACGTTCTTGTACCAGTTTGGAGTCGGAAGGAGGCCGGATAGAGATAATAGTTTAGGAACTGCGTGAGCTGGTTATTGAGATTTTCCGACAGAGTTGAGCTCTAGTTCAGGTAATCGTGTTCTTCTAGTGCTAGTTTCTGTTCCTAGCGTTTATCTTTGAGATGAGTAGTGCTCTGTTGGCTAGACATAGCTGGTCTGGGCTACGAGGCTTTAGGCCTCGAGCTGGTTAAGCTTGAGTATAGCTGATTTTCTTGAGTATCTTGGCAGTTTAGATATTTCTTGTGGTTTTTGTCTTGATTTCTCGACAGATACTTGAGTGGAGATGAGAAGTGTGTTCTGCCAAGATATGTGATGAGGCCCACCAACTCACTTGTTCGACTATCTTGGGCTTCGGAAGCAGCATCATCTTGCATGGACGATGCTCGGGACAACGACTTTATTTTCTATCTCAGATGAGGAAGTGCCTTCTCTGCACTACCAATTTTACCCACGCTGCACATCTAGAAGTTGGGTAAGGTCTAAGCTCTTATCAGATGGCGCATGCATTATTCAGTAGGCGGCTGATTCGAAACCATTCAGGTTAGAGCTGCCAGTTTCAAAAGCTCCACAGGCAATGGAGGTGGCATCTCGACGCTCTTTCCTTGACTCTACTGCGTATGCTTTTTCATCATTTCTCACCAAGATCTTACTTCCAGAAGACCTTACTCTGCCAAATTTCAGTGGGTGAAAGTAGTTGAAGAAGTTGTACAGTTTTCGGCTTTTAGTTCTTCAGCAACAGTAGGATCACTCCTTAAAAAATGTACAAATATAGTTGTATTTACTTCGGTGCGAAACAGATCAGACATTACCGCCTCAGTATATAGCTCTTTTCAGCTTGGACAATGTGCGGACGATGGTGTGGTCAATTCTTGGAGTCTGCATCATCTCTGTCTACTTCTCAGTCCTCTAAAGCTGCAGATAGTATCTTCTCAGAAGTTCAACCTAAATCACTAGTTCAGGGTGTGGTCACTTCAGCTATTCCAGAGCAGATTGACTTGAGTGACTCATACGCAAATCTAGATCAATCTCCCTGGGCTCCTAATTTTTATGAGATAGCATCTCGGCTCACGGATCTTGTACAGACCATCAGCTTAGGGCAATTGCACACTCAAGAGCTTTTAACAGCCTTTAAATCCAAGTTTAAAAAAATAATGCAGTCTATGGAGCTAAGTGTTGAAACTCTGCATGAATCACACTTTGAGCAGATCAACAAACAGCAGAGACATTTTCTGGATTTGTTAAGGCGGGAGATATGATCAAGGCGGAATTGACATATGAGATTACATTGACCAAGCAGATGCTGCTGGATGAGGTTCAGAAATCTAAATCTAGAACTGATTCTAGTTTCGCTTCATTAGTCATCAGCTAGCTGAACTATGCACATGTTACAAAAACTGGTGATGCCAAAAAGGGGGGAAGGTAGCACCAGTGTTCGACCAGGTAGCAGCAGTTCAAGACCAAGGAATAATGAAGGACTAAGACGATGGTTTTGACAAATTTTTGTGAATAGTTCTTTTACTTAGCGTTTTGTTAACGAAGTCATAAGCTCTAACTTTGTGCAAAATAATTAATTCTAAAAGTTTAACCTGCTAAGTTTTCTCATCACCAAAAAGGAGAAAATTTTCGAGGCCAAAATTTGCTGATTTGGTGATAACAAAATACAAGAATAGAACAGATCAATCAATTTAGATCGTAGCATCGTATTCAGCTTAGAAACGATTAAAGCTCAGTACATTTCAAAATTTTATATCAGTTTAGAATAGAATCATAGATCAGCTCGGAGCTTCATAAACAGATCAGAGCGAAATAGATCGGAATGGAACTTTTAAGTAGAGCAAACAGCTTAGAGCTAGGTCAGCTCAGAGAACAATTCAGTTCTCAAGTATAGCTTTCAGCTTAAAGCTTATAAATTTTTAGATCAGAACTTACAGCTTGACAATTCATCATCAGACCATGGTCCAGATATTATCAGAAGAGTCAAGAGACAACTTGGACGAGCATTTATGAGGATCAGAACCAATTATGGTATTACGTACAGAGAGACTTTCGGGAATGTCGAAGGTTTTCTCTTTTGGTTAAAAATCAATTGGATTTTGCAGACAAAAGTCAATCCTCATGTCAAGCATTAAATGAAGCATACTATTATCCTATTTGAAAGAGGATTGTTTCTACTGGCTCATTTAATGATCGTTGGAACATAAGATTATATATAGACGTCAAGCTGCTGGATAACTTATAAGAGAGAGGGTGCATGCTGATTGTTGATCTTTGATATCGAAATTTATCATCGTCGTTTACAACTTAGTTTCATATTCTAAGCTTTCATATTCTTGAGTTGTAAAAACACTATGTACTTTGTTCTTTCAAGTTATATATGAAACAGTGCGTAAGAGCGTGCTTAGTTTAGGCAGCTCAGAGCTCATACTATAACTACATTACAGATTAGGAGTCTGTAATTGTTTGGAGAGTGCTAGGAGTTCACACAATTGAGTCTAGTTTGACCGGGTTGTTACAGAGATTGTAATAATCAAATTATTCTAGTGGAATCCTTCTTGAACAAGGAAGAATGAGAGACATAGGAGTTTCAGCTCCGAACTTTAATAAACAAACTCTCGCACCTTATCTTGTTATTGCATTCAGTTTATAAGCTATTCACTATATATCGAGTTATTTTCACATATTTATTTTGTTACTCAAGAGGACATATTACACTGAGACTCTCTGATCTGGTAACTCAGCTCTGAGTTAAGTCGAAGGCTTGTAAAATATTTTCAAAAAGAGTTTCCCTGAAAAATAAGAAGGAGTTCATTCACTCCGTCCCCCCCCCCCCTCAAACTTTGAGCTTACTTTTTAACTCTTTTCGAACCCAACACCAAGATAGACATGACCAAATTCATTGTCTTCAATTTTTCTTTGCTTGTACTTGGTTGAGTACTAGTCTCAACAATATCGTTGTCCCAGCTCATGAAGCCCAAGCCAGTCCGATCACCAGCATGCTTCATGGATCCCTGCATTTTTCTCAGTGAGACAGAAGACTTAGTCCACGTCTGTAAAATCTTATTTAATCGTTCATTTTCAGCGAGTATAACCTGGGACTCAGATCTCAACTTTTTTGTTCTCAGTTCTTAAACTATCTGATCATTAAGCTGTGATCAACTCAACTTATCTACTTGTCTATTGGAACCTTGTTTCTAATTTTAACTTCCCTGAATGTTTGATAAAGTCTCTTGTACTTAACTAAAATCCCATTCAGTGTTGTGATTAAGTCATCACGTGCAAAGTCAGTTGTATTGCCCAGAAATCTTGATTACATGAGAATTTACGTCGTCGAGCTGGACAGGTAGAGGCTGGGGTGGAAGATGTGACTAGACAGATTGGTGAGATGGAGCTAGTGTTGGCTAGATTCCAGAGGATGAATCCCTTTACGTTTACTGGTGCAGAGGGTGTTTTGATGGCTGAAGGCTGGTTAGAACATATGGAGGAGTTGTTCGATACCATGTATTATTCTGAGGAGAAGAGACTGAAGTTGGTTGTTCTTCAGTTGAGGGAGCATGCTCAACGCTGGTGGAAGGGTACTTCCAAAGTCATGCGAGAGACCGGAGTCTTGGTCACTTGGAGAGTTTCTGTGCCGCTTTTCGTCGGGAGTATACCCCAAAGTGTTATTTCAATAACTGAGACATGGAGTTTGATAATCTGAAGCAAGGGAATCTAAAGGTATCATAGTATGCTAGACAGTTTTCCTCACTCCTTGCGTATGTCCCTCACGTTGCTAACCAGGAGAGGACGAAGCAGAACAAGTTCTTGAAAGGTTTGAGGCCAGATTTGTTTCATCTAGTGTTGCTGGTTCTCCTTTGAATTATGCTGAGGCCGTGGATAGGGCTGTTGACATTGAGAAGAGTCTTTTAAAAGTGCTGACGCATGTTCAGCCGATAGCTGGACGAGGTCTCGTACCTGAAGGGATGTATGCATTTCAGCCTCCTCATATGTCGCAGCAGTCTAATCGCCAGAGGTTCAAGCCTCGAGGGAAGTAGTTTAATAGACAATCAAATTTGAGTTTTTCTGGTTCAGTTAACTCTGGAGGGAGTGGTTCCAGAGAGGTGATGTGTGGTCAGTGCGAAGGTAGGCATTTGACTTCCCAGTGCCGTGGAGATCAGGGTCTTTGCCATAAGTGTCGGCAAGCTGGACATTGTGCTAGTGTGTGTCCTTCGATGAGGGGACAACCCTATAATCTGTCACAGCAAGGTTCAGCTGGTGGTTCTTCGCAGAGGCCGCAACCTCCTGCCCCATCCCAACGACCAGGATTCCAACCCCGAGAAGCGTCTAGGTTTGGAGAACCTTCTAGACCTTAGTTTCGGGACTGCAGCAAGCTCGGGTGAATGCCTTGACTCGGGAGCAAGCTGATGATATGTCTGGGGGAGTTATCGCAGGTACTTGCTCTATCTTTGATTTTCTTGCCCGAGTTTTGTTTGATACTGGAGCATCCTACTCATTTATATCTGATCTGTTTGTGTATGAGCGTGGGTTGAGTGCTACCCCTCTGTGGGATGTTGTATCTGTTTCTACTCCCGCTGGTGTGAGTTTGTTGAATCGTGAGGTGGTGCTTGATTGCGTGATCAGATTTGATCAGAATGTGTTGGTGTACAAAGTTTTGAGTTTCTTTGGAGATTAGAGACTTTGATTGTACCTTTGGGATGGATGTGTTGTCCAGTTATAGAGCTACTCTCGATTGGTTTCCATGGAGTGGTGAGGTTTAGATCTGAATCTAGAGAGAAGTGAGAGTTTTTTTACGATGTAGATTCACAGTCTAAGATTCCACTAGTGTCAGCCATGGAAATGTTTAGCCTGTTATCACTTGACAACGCCGCGTTCATGATTTATGCCCTGTATGAAACCCAAGAATCACGACTGGAATCGAGTGATATTCCGATTGTTCGAGAGTTTCGAGATGTTTTTCCGGATGAGATTCCTGGTTCTCCTCCGAGACGGGAGATTGATTTCAGCATTGAGTTGGTACCAGGGACTGCCCCGATTTCTAGAGCTTCATATCTGTTGGCGCCAGCTGAGCTGAGGGAGCTTAAGGACCACTTTCATGATCTTCTAGAAAAGGGTTTCATTAGGCCGAGCATGTCGCTTTGGGGAGCTTCGATTCTCTTTGTGAAGAAAAAATATGGATCTATGAGGATGTGTGTCGACTTTCGGCAGCTGAACAAAGCGACAGTGAAGAATAAGTACCCTGTACCGAGGTTGATGATTTGTTTGATCAGCTGCAGGGATCACCGGTATACTCCAAGATTGATCTGCGATCTGGTTATCATCATTTGCGGATTAGAGACGCTGATGTATAGAAGAAGGCATTTCGAACTAGATATGGGCATTATGAGTCCCTTGTGATGCCGTTTGGATCGAATAATGCCCCTGATGTCTTATGCATTTGATGAACCACGTCTCTAGTGAGTACATTGATCGTTTTGCGATTGTCTTCATAGATTTTATTCTGGTGTATTCGAGGAACTATAGAGAGCATAAGGAGCATTTGAGGTTGGTATTGCAGACTCAGAGAGACTCGCAGTTGTACGCAAAGTTCACTAAGTGTGAATTTTGGTTGGACCGGGTGATTTTTTGGGTCATGTCATTTCTACGCAAGGTATTTCTGTGGATCACAGTAAGGTTGAGGCGGTTCTTAACTGGGAGAAACTCAGGAATGTTTCGGAGATCAGTAGTTTCTTAGTTTTGGATACTACAGACGTTTCATCGAGGGATTTTCTTCATTAGCCAGGCCTATGACACAGTTGACCCAGAAGGACATGAGATTTATCTAGACAGACGAGTGTGAGTCGAGTTTTCTGTTGCTCAAGGAGAAGTTGACTACTGCTCCTGTGTTAGCTTTACCCTCGGGTTCTAGAGGTTTTGTGGTATGCTCTGGTGCTTCCCTGAGTGTTTTGAGATGCGTGTTGATGCAGAACGGACGAGTGATAGCTTATGCGTCTCGAAAGCTGAAACCCATGAGACCAGATGCCCCGTTCATGATTTGGAGTTGGCATCTAACGTTTTGCCTTGAATATTTGGCGTCACTACCTGTATTGTGAGCAGTTTATGGTGTAAACCAACCACAAGAGTTTGAAGTACATCTTCACTCAGTCAGATTTGAACATGAGACAGCGTCGTTGGATGGAGTTGCTCAAGGATACTATGATATTCAGTATCAGCCTGGACGAATGAACTTAGTGGCGGATTTCTTGAGTAGGAAAGCTCAGCCAGCGATGCTAACATCTTTGAGTATCTCAAAAGTTCATGAGAATTTGAGGACTTCTGGATGGCGTTTTCAGCTGAATGATCAGTACTTTGTAGTTTCTTCTTTTCAGGTTGAACCACAACTTGTAGCAGACATTAGACCAGCTCAGATGACTGACCCCTATATCCATGAGCTGAGGATAAAGGCCCAGAATGTTCAGTTGGATGAGTTTGCTGTTGCCTCTGATGGATGTCTGAGATTTCGTGGTAGTTTAGTGGTTCCGAATCTGATAGACTTGAAAGAAACTATCTTGAGTGAGGCCCATTGTAGTCGTTACAGCGTACATCCGGGTGAGAATAAGATGTACCAGGTCTTGAAAAGTCTCACAGCTGGTGGGAAGGCATGAGGAATGATATTTCTGGATTTGTAGCACGATTCTTGAACTGCCAACAGGTCAAGGCTGAGAGGATGAGACTTGGAGGATTGCTACAGAGCTTAGAGGTGTCTCAGTGGAATTGGGAGCACATTGCCATGTATTTTGTGACCCATTTACCTCGTTTGAACAGGGGATGTGATGCGATTTGGGTGGTTATTGACCAACTCTCTAAGTCATCCCACTTCATTCCCTATGACGTATGGTGTTCCATGAAGAAGATGTCAAAGTTGTGCATTGATCATGTGGTTAGATTGCATGGAGTGCCGGTTTCGTTAGTGTCTGTTAGAGATCCTAGATTTACTTCCATATTTTGGAAGAGTTTGCAAGCAGCAATGGGTTTGAGATTGGCTATGAGTACATCGTATCACCCTTAGATAGATGGTCAATCCGAGAGAACCATACACACTTTGGAGGACATGCTGCGAGCTGTTGTGATGGATTTCAGTGGTGTCTGGAAAGATTATTTATCTTTGGTTGAATTTTCATATAATAACAGCTACCAAGTTACTTTTGGGATGTCACCATTCGAAGCTTTGTATTACAGGAAGTGCAGATCACCGATTTGTTGGGAAGAATTCGGAGAGAAACAACTGTCAACCCCTGAGTTTGTGCAGCAAATGAAGGATCATATTGACCTGATTCGAGGTAGGATGAAGGCTACACAAGATCGTCAAGCTAGTTATGCTAACAAGAGGCATACGCCTTTGGAATTTCACGTTGGCGATCGAGTATTTCTGAAAGTTTCTCTTTTCAAGAGCGTGATGAGATTTAGGCTCAAGGTTAAGTTAGCTCCAAGATTCATTAGACCATTTGATATCATTGAGAGGATTCGATCCTTGGAGTATCGTTTACAATTGCCTGCTGAGTTAGCAGCGATGCATGATGTGTTTCATGTGTCAATGTTGAGGAAATATAAGCCAGATCCTTTCCATGTGCTACGGACCAATGAAGTTGAGTTGGATCAAACATTGAGATATGTTGAGTATCCAGTGCAGATTCTGGGTTCTGGTGTTCTTTTAGTTCTGGGTTGTAACTGTGGTTTGATTTCGAGGATGAAATCCATTTCTATTTGGGAAGAATGTGAGAATTGGAATTATTAGATGGTAATCTCGAGTTAACAAGATCATATTAGTGTTTAATCCAAAGAGACACTTCAGCTGAGTAAACTGATGGTAAAGAGACCATTTTAGATGCGAGCTGGTCCAGAGTATTGTGCTAAGCTGATGGGACAAGCTGTTCGGGTTTCAGTACAGATTAACATTGATTGGAAGCATGGTTATAAGCATTGATGGTTAGAGCTAATTGATGGGTTATCAGTAGAGATGTTACAGCTTGAGGATTCGGGTTAAAAGGAATCAGTTGCGTACAAACTGTTTGAGGTAAACTGTTCCAAGTCTAGTGTAATCTGGTACCAGCTTAGAGGCCTGCTGGTGGGTTTTGAGGATAAGCCAAGACCAGTTTTGCTGTGAGCTGGTTGGACAAATTATTCTTGAGCTGGATTGTATCCTGTGATCTGGTTAACGATCAGCTTACGAGTAGTGGTGTTAACTGTTGGTAACCTTTGGGTTTGGTTTAGATCAGATCAGGCATGAGCTCGACTGAGAGATTATCTCTGAGCTGGGATGTTTCGTTGTGCTGGTCTGAGTGTTGCTGCGAGCTGGTTTCGGGCACACCAGCTTAGAAGTGAACAGCTTTGGGGTTTACTGTGTTTGTGCAAGCTGGATTCAGCTTAGAGATGTGTTGGATGCTCCGAGCTGGTCTGTTTGGAACACGATCTGGTTGTTAGTGTTGTGTACCTAAGGTGGAACAGTGGAGAGATCTGAGCTGATCTGGGCACTGTTGACCAGACCGGGTCCATGTGAGTGATCCAACTTGGTGTGCATTGCTTGAAGTACCCGAGCTGGTCATCTGAGCGTTGTGCTGGTTGAAAACAACGTACTCCCTGAGCTGGTTTGTGCGCCTGAGCTGGTACAATAGAGAAGTCTGAGATGGTCTGAATTTACTGTAGCTTTGACTGGGAGTATATATATATACAAGTGTTGACCAAGACTTAGTTATTTTACGACGCATATACCTTCCCTTCTCCCTAGTATCCCGACGTATATCTTCAAACCCTCATGTCTACTGTTCAACCAATAACTTCTTCTTTCTATTACCGGAGATTGGCCGATCAGATTTGAGTGAGGGTACCTCGGTTTGAAACCCCTCTTCGAGATCAACGTTTCTTACCAGTTTGGAGTCGGAAGGAAGCTGGACAGAGATAATTTCCGGACAACTGCGTGATCTGGTTATTGATATTTTCCGACAGAGTTGAGCTCTAGTTCAGGTAATCGTGTTCTGCTAGTACTAGTTTCTGTTCCTAGCGTTTATCTTTGAGCTGGGTAGTGCTCTGTTGGCTAGACGTAGCTGGTCTGGGCTACGAGGCTTTAGGCCGCGAGCTGGTTAAGCTTGAGTAGAGCTGATTTTATTCAGTATCTTGGCAGATTAGATCATTTCTTGTGGTTTTTGCTTTGATTTCTCGGCAGAGACTTGAGTGGAGCTAGGAAGTGTGTTCTGACGTTAAGCTGTGAGCTGAGCTGAGGTATTGTACCAAGATCTGTGAAAGGTACGGATTGAGCTTAATTTAACAGTTTTGACATAAGCATGAGAATATGATGGTCCCGGAAATAGGATCACTAAGCAAATAGGAGTTCAGAAGGGGGGGGTTGAATGAACTCCTTCGATTTTTCTATTTCAAAGTTCTTTTAAAATGTTTGGATCTCAGTTTTATGCAAACTTCTCAGCCAACAAAATATGTGCGGAAATAGGCCTATTGGTTTGTGAACAATAAACAATGCGCAACACAAAATAAATGCGTAAGTAAGAGATAGAGTCAAGAGTTTGTTTCTGGAAGTTCGGATATTAATATCCTACGTCTCCCCTTCTTCCTCCTCGGAAGGTAGCACTAAAAGACTTTGATGAGAGTAGCCTTTCTACAATCACCCGATCCCGTAACCCGCAGCTACGAGAACTCCTAGCGCTTAACAACACTTCACGCAGACTTCGCTGCTGGTTTACAAAGTTTTGAACGTTTTACGAACTTCTTAAAAGACAGTTCGTTTACAGACTCTATCGACTGGAAAAACGCTTGGAAGAATTCATCTGCTGATATGCATATGCATTTTTCCATCTGCTGATTCCTTTAGCAATAAAACTATGTCGTGTCAACTTATTTAAGTGACGCCGTTTTACTATATTTGAAATACATCTGTTGGTTAACACCAATTAGCTATCTGCTGAGACAATACTTCTGCTGAAATCTCTAAGGAGCGCTTCTGCTGAAACAATCAAAACGCTGTCGTTCCAACTTAACCAAACGCTGTCGTATCGCAATCTCCAACAAATAGACTTAACCAACTGCTGAATTCTTCAACAAAGTATCTGCTGAATACTTCATCTGCTGATACGAAACTGTGCACTCCACGACGTCGTTCCAACTTATCAAAACGCTGTCGTTTACACTTCTTAGCAAAAACACGCTGAAGAATCAAATCGGTATCTGCTGATCGAGACAACAACATCTGCTGATTGCTCTACAATGAAGTATCTGCTGAATCTCTCTGAATACAAATCAACCACTGAAAGCATACCAACTGCTGAATTACCACTTGAATACCCCAACTGCTGAAATCGCTACTGTAGATAAATATACTCCTGCGACAACCGATTGTCCAATAGCAACTTGTCTTATTTTTGTTATCACCAAAACTTATAAATTTGTCCTAACAATTTCCCCCTTTTTGGTGATGACAAAACTTCAGCAGCCGAGACAAAAGATATGCAAAAATAAATTGCACACTATCTGCTGGAAAACAAAATTTATTAACCAACAAAAAATTGTACATAGGATGTGTACAAAGAATTATCAGCAGAAAAGAAAATCTAGTCTTTTCTTCTTCTTTTCAACGACTTTGCCTCCCTTCTTCGTCTTTCTCTGTCTCGCTCTGCTGCATCTTGACTCTCTAATAAAGCCTAGTCTTTTCTTCTTCTTTTCAACGACTTTGCCTCCCTTCTTCGTCTTTCTCTGTCTCGCTCTGCTGCATCTTGACTCTCTAATAAAGCTCTGTTGGCATCAGCATCTAGTACTGTCTGAACAATGCGTCGCTGAGCCATTTGAACTCTTTGCTCAAAAGTTGGAGTCACAGCACTGCCTTCTTTTTGAGTATTCGCAGGCTTTTGAAGTCCTCGGCTGCCACTTTCCCCCTTTTTGTCAGCACTGCCCCTATGAATATAATCAACAAGCTCACTTAGCTGGGCATGAATAACATTATGATTTTCCTGTGCTGAACTCTGGAATTCAAGAAGTTGATGGGAAAGGGCTTCCTTGGTGGCCTCAGCATCCTTTTGAATAGCATTTAAGCGCGAGGTCATGATGTCCACTTTTGCATTAACTGCTTCCACTACTTGGCGAACATCCGTTAGTCCTTGAAAAATAGAAGCATTCCGAGTGAGGACATTTTTGCGAAATTCATTGAAGCGAATAGTGTGGACATCATCGAGAGTGCGGACTTCTTGTCGTGCTCCCTGAGATAGATTTCTGAAAATATCGGCTTGATCTCGCAAGGAGTCACACACACTCTGCTCGATTTTATGCATTCTGGAAGAAATGTCACTCTGATATGCAAAAATCTGTTCTGAAAGAGCAGCTTGGAAATCGGCAAAAGCAGCAGAGATATCTGGAGAAATAGGAGGTCGGGAGGACGCAGTCGCATCGATATCTGTTAGATCAAAATGTAGCGACGAAGAACTATCAGAAGAAGATGAAGACTGGTGCTGCTCCAAACTAAGCTGTACACTGGGAGCAACTGAAGAAGAATCCTGAAAACGCTGTACACTGCGCAAAACGGTTCTATCCAACGCAATAGATGAAAGAAACTCTGAGATATCTGTACTTGGCAACCAATTGAATAAACTCAAATCAATGAATACTGAGCAAAATTGAGAAACTCTGAGAGCAAAAACTGAAGACCGGCTAGAGGCAAAACTGGAAACTGGTTCAGCCAACTGTAACGATCTGCAAAATTGAAGCGACCCAACTGGAAGAAGTCTCTTCGCAGCGCAAAATTCAACAACCTCCAAACATACATCCGCCCACCGCTTCTTCATCAGCTTAATAAATACACTCATGGAAGGTATAGTGTCATCGTATTGCCGCTGACGTGGAACTTCAGTAGAAATGACCTTCCGGGGAATTTTAACCCACTTATCAGCACAAAGCTCCATCGTCCACAATCCATCAACCAAAATCATTTTCCTTATCCAGCACGTCGATCGAGTATATGAGTTGGTTCTGGTAATTACAGCGCCTCGATCGCGTGGGCTCCCTTCAAAAATTCGAGTATATGAGTTGGTTCTGGTAATTACAGCGCCTCGATCGCGTGGGCTCCCTTCAAAAATTTTAGAGCAGCAGGGCTTGTTCCAGATAAGATTATGAGCTCGCGCCTCCTTCGCCAACTCCTCCAAGAGAGAAAGATAGAGGTCCAAAAGCAGCTCAATTACTTGAATATCAACAGCCGAAGAGCCTTGGCTAGGAACAAAGTTAGCCCTCCATGCATCCAAGAACTTCCACACCAAAACTGTTCTATACTTGAGCAGAATATAAAATTTTCGCTGAATAGCTTCCTAAGGAGACTCTGTTTCTCCCCAGGACAGAACTTGCTCTTCTTTCGTATACATTTCCTCAAAATTGATCGTAGCCAGTTTCTTCAGGCTAAAAGAATGAAAGAAGGAAGCTACCTCATCAATTACCTGTGCCCGCAAGCTCACAAGCAATTCGATATCTGCACAAATCAAAGAATAGTGCTCTGCAGCAGGATTGCCATTAACATGGTCTTTCTCCACCAAAATTTGCTTCCCTTTATCATTGACAGGAATACTAGGAAGACTTTGTAGAAACCAGGTCCACTTCGAAACGCCTGGAATTTTTATTGATTTTACCATAGTAATCTTGGTAACTTCCATGCTTGAAGAGGGCAGAGGAATATCAACTGGAATTGTCAAGAGAATATCATCCAGCGACATTTGCTCATCAGCACTGAGCGTATCTTCAACAGAGATTGGGGCCACAAATTCCTCAACCTGCTGATCCCCATCAGCAGGAGCAACATCCACAGTTGCTATGTCTTCCTCAGTGTCACTCGCATTGACCACTGGACGTTCAGCCTCCCATTGCTTAACAAGATCATCGTAAGGAAGATCAAACCAGTGCTTTTCTTCAGTAACTGCTGGTTGAACTATATCAGCAGGTGCATCAGCTGATCGAGTTTCATCGAGCACCTGCTGAATTATCAAATCCACAGCATCAGTAGATGAGCATCTAGGCTCCTCAACATCTAAAGGCTCCGCTACTTGCTGAATCGGTATAGCTTCTTCAGCGACCTCTACCAACTCCATAGAAGAAACAGATTTCTTCTTGAAAGACCTCTTCTTTTTGGGTACTGCTGCTCCAACATCAGCAGCAGGTCTCTTCTTTGAGACAGCCTTTTTCTTTGCTGCCCCAGCAACCTCTTCAGCACCATCGCGATCATTGATGGAAACAAAACGAAGCACAGTCTTCTTAGTGAGGACCTTGGAGGCTGGAAACTCAGAGGACTCACCCAACTCCACAGAAGGAAAAGTCGCCAACAACTGACTGATTTGAACGGCAAACCCTTTGGCTTGCTTGGACCCTGGAGATACCATCTTCTTCAAGATACTGAACAAATACTTAGCCCAGTTCATCTCCTGCAAACAACCGCCATTATCAAGGAAAACTTCTCAACCGTGATGGCGTTGAAGGATCCGGCCTTAACAGAAATTGCTTTAGCCATAATATCACAGAGAAGGCGAAAGGGCATTTTCATTTGGTTCTTCCTTCCTGATAAACTGATTAGCTCACCAGACAGAGAAACGATGCTCCGAGCATCGAAAATTGCATCCTTGGGAATCTCTGATAAATCCCCAAAACCATCTACTGGAAGCTCAAAAGATTCTGCAAACCGTTCCTGAGAGATTTCCACTAACTGACCACCCACGGTACTGATAATCATCCCATTGCGAACAGATGCGTTCTCAAAGAAATCAACCAAAGCATCTTCATAAACTACTGCAGGGCATCCCAGAAAACCTCTAAGGCCGGAAGCCACAAGAGCTTCAAACATCGACACCATACCGCGGTCATCCATACTGAGAACCGATTCAAAATCCACATGCTGAGCATTTGAGTAGAAAGAGGAAGCCATTTCGAATGTAGATAGTCGAAGAAAATGCCTGTGAAATCTTTGCAGAAGAAAATATGCGCAAGAGAAATACGATTGAAAGCAATTAAGCAAGGTAAAAGAGAATGAACAGTCAGCGCGTAGAATATAAGGAATACGAAAAGTTTTTGGAGAGAGAAAATGTTGATGTGACTGTTTGCATGGGAAGACACGTGTCAACCATCCGTTAGCGCGTACTGTTTTGAAAAAGATTTGAAAATTTACAAAAGGTTTTGATCGTACGGTGAAAAGCATTTTCCAAAATTTTAATCAAATAAAGTACAGAAATAGATAACTTCGCGCCAAAGGTGTTGGGGATCCGGATCCGCCCCCCGGTCTGGCAGCGGAAGAATATAAAACAGGTGCCGGGAGACGATCAATACGAAAACAACAATTCATAATTGTCATACATAGGGCGTTTAATCGGGTTACCTTGCTGGCACTTGTGCCTGGCTCCAACCGGTATTACAATAATCCGGCTCTTCTCGGTAGATTGCGGTAGATTATCGCCAATCCGGTCCACGACCAGATCCGAGACTCCTTCGTCAGGCTGCACTAGAAGCGCTGACAAGATCAGCACGAACGGATTCTCCTCGTCGAACTGGCCGGAAACAATTTTCCGACGACGATCGGCGGCGGCGGCGCGTGGGCGGCGGCGGCGGCGGCGTGTTCGAGGAGAGGAGGGGGCGGCTTTTGCTTAGGTTTAGGGTTATGAGAATTGAGTTGTAGAACAATTGAAGTCATTAAGTCTAATAATCACAATTAAATAGAGTGTTGGACTTGGACCGGCCCAATGGGCCCGGGTCCAACAATGAACATTCAGTTCATCTCCAACACCGAGACTTCATCGTAACTCCGATCGCCGATCAGATCGGACCGATCGACTCAGTTTCCAAAACTGAATAATATGATCTGAAAAACCATTTTTCAGAACCCCAGTGCAAAAAGACCGTTTTGCCCCTCAACAGCGGGAAACCCCAATTTGACCCCTGTTGACTTTTAGGAAGTCGCACTTCCCGAAATCCTCATCTCGTGCTCAACACATTGAGCTGAGTATCTGTGCGGGAATCTCGAATCTAGTACTTATGTGACCCTCAATGGTTCAGGGATACAGCTAGCCGTGGGCCCACAACCATTGTGGCTCCGGGATCACAATTCCGGACCTGCCCAACGGATCATGGTAAAGCGTCTAGCAACATCGCCCCATGATCCCCTAGGTATCACTGATAGTGCCTGCAAGAACCAGTCGATCATGGTTAGCGTACGGTACGGTCCTTTCAATCCATATATCCCGATCAGATCAACGACCATTGGTAAATCGAGAGTCGCTATAGATCCGATAGCTATGCATACATCTTGGAGATCAAA
>KQ996469.1:373776-429580 GCA_001598015.1 Dorcoceras hygrometricum
CCAACAAAATATGTGCGGAAATAGGCCGATTGGTTTGTGAACAATGAACAATGGCAAACACAAAGTAAATGCATAAGTAAGAGATTGAGTCGAGAGTTTGTTTCTGGAAGTTCGGATATCAATATCCTACGTCTCCCCTTCTTCCTCCTCTGAAGGTAGCACTAAAAGACTTTGATGAGAGTAGCCTTTCTACAATCACCCGATCCCGTAACCCGCAGCTACGAGAACTCCTAGCGCTTTACAATACTTCGCACAGACTACGCTGCTGGTTTTTACAATGTTTTGAACTTTTTACGAACTTCTTTGAATAGACAGTTCGGTACAGACTCTATCAAATATATCAATGAGAACACGAAAATATTTAGCATGACACACTTTCAACAAGTTGCAGTATTTTAATAAAAACTCCCTTCCAACCATTTTAATTTGTGAAGTACCAAACCTTTTCCAAAAGAAATCATTTCACCTCCTTAAAACATTTTTCGATTGATTTAAACCAGCTCGTGCATCGCTCGTTGGAGTCGTTGATGGTCCCGGAAATAGGATCATTAAGCAAATAGGAGTTCAGAAGGGGGGGTTGAATGAACTCCTTTCGGTTTTTCTATTTCAAAGTTTTTTTAAAATGTTTGGATCTCAGTTTTATGCAAACTTCTCAGCCAACAAAATATGTGCGGAAATAGGCCGATTGGTTTGTGAACAATGAACAATGCGCAACACAAAGTAAATGCATAAGTAAGAGATTGAGTCGAGAGTTTGTTTCTGGAAGTTCGGATATCAATATCCTACGTCTCCCCTTCTTCCTCCTCGGAAGGTAGCACTAAAAGACTTTGATGAGAGTAGCCTTTCTACAATCACCCGATCCCGTAACCCGCAGCTACGAGAACTCCTAGCGCTTTACAATACTTCGCACAGACTACGCTGCTGGTTTTTACAATGTTTTGAACTTTTTACGAACTTCTTTGAATAGACAGTTCGGTACAGACTCTATCAAATATATCAATGAGAACACGAATCTAGAGACTGTAAATATCTTCTGGTATCAACAATGAATAACCAGAAGATTGACTCGAATGTTTTTCTAATGAAGATCAAACGATAAGTTCTTCGAGTCTTGAGCTTTTTTTTTTTGAAGATATCAACGAAGTGAAAGCTCTGTAGAAATTTTGGCAGCGTTACAGCAATAGATAATAAGCGAAGTGTTGTTTTCTTCAACACTGCTGCTGATATTTATAGGCTTCGACTGCAACGGTAACATTAACTCTCCAAAGGAAATAAATCCCGTTTGAATTACTGCCAAAATCGTACACCGTAATTCCTGCTCCACTACAAGGTAAATTGCTCATCCACAGAGCCAATTTGTATTCTTTCCATTTATGTGCAAGCATGGAGAAACGGCCTCTGTATACTGTACTATTCACCCAAAATAGTACCTAACTTGTCTCCTCAATTCCAGGAAATTGTACGATCCAATCAAATCTTTTCCTTATGAGCAAACGATCGTATTTGAATTACTTTGAGCTTGCGCCTGAAATTACTTTGGAAACCAGCACTTACATCCATCGTCGTTGTCAAAGAACTTCGACTAGAGAAACGCTTGGAAGAATTCACCTGCTGAAATGCATACGCGTTTTTCCATCTGCTGATTCCTTTAGCAATAAAACGATGTCGTGTCAACTTATTTAAGTGACGCCGTTTTACTATCTTTGAAATACATCTGTTGGTTAACACCAAGTAGCTATCTGCTGAGACAATACTTCTGCTGAAATCTCTAAGGAGCGCTTCTGCTGAAACAATCAAAACGCTGTCGTTCCAACTTAACCAAACGCTGTCGTATCGCAATCTCAAACAAATAGACTTAACCAACTGCTGAATTCTTCAACAAAGTATCTGCTGAATACTTCATCTGCTGATACGAAACTGTGCACTCCACGACGTCGTTCCAACTTATCAAAACGCTGTCGTTTACACTTCTTAGCAAAAACACGCTGAAGACTCAAATCGGTATCTGCTGATTGAGACAACAACATCTGCTGATTGCTCTACAATGAAGTATCTGCTGAATCTCTCTGAATACAAATCAACCACTGAAAGCATACCAACTGCTGAATTACCACTTGAATACCCCAACTGCTGAAATCGCTACTGTAGATAAATATACTCCTGCGACAACCGATTGTCCAATAGCAACTTGTCTTATTTTTGTTATCACCAAAACTTATAAATTTGTCCTAACAGAATATTTCCAGTGTGAATTGATTGTTGAGTACGCGTGCTGGTCGTAAGCTGAGTTGCTTAGTCGTGTTGTTCTTGATGATTATCTGGTTTGCTTATGTTTGATTATATGCATTTTTTGTTAGCTGGTTCTATTTTGCATTCATGCATAACATATTGAGCATGTTCCTTTGACAACCGATTAATCACTGAGTCGTGATTTTCCGGCTGAGTCGCCGTGCTTGAGAATCCAATGCTTTATTGAGTCGTGATTGTCAGCTGAGTCGCTGTGATCTGGATTCCAATGATTTATTGAGATTTTGATTGCCCAGCTGAGTCGTTGTGTCTTGTTTACCAATGATCCTTGGTAACCTTCATGCATTACACGTCTTGAAATATTTCATGTATTATCTGATTATTGTTTTTGAGTGCTCTTCGTACTGAATTTTGATCTCGTTTTCATTCCCTTCTTGGGGTTGATTTGGTCTTGTGCTTGGCCTTTGAGGTTCTTCAGGTAATACAGCTGGACCTAGTGGTGCTCGACTGGTAGTGTAACGACCCGATCTTTTAATAATAATATTTAAGAGTTTGGGGTTCAAATAGAAAGACCAAAAATTTTCGATCTTGCTAACATAATAAGTCGTTACTAAATTTTGGGTTGAATTGCAATTAAATACAACTCGCAACTACTGAAATGTGAAACAAGCAGAACTATGACGTATGCGAAATGAATAGTCACCAGCTGATAAAACCTCAATCAATATAACAACATGTTTGAATTGGTTTCTACTGTTTAGAAGACTGATGTAATACAAAATACTACAGCTGAAATTTCTGAAGTACAAAACAAAAGCTGACGAAAACAACGGAATGACGTCCACGATAAACACATCATCCGATCAATCCCTCTCCATCCAGCTCCTTACTGTACATCACCTGCACTCAATGAAAACTAATGAGCCTATGGCTCAGCAGGTAACATCTGGGTATATCGAAAGCACTTAACACAAGCAACAATATCTGAAAGAATTGAAAGCATAAAACGTAAAACATTCTGAAATCTTTTCCTTAAACTTTCTGTAGAGCTGTGATTAAAATCACACTTGTGCTCTTCTTTCTTTTCTAAAATTATGACAAAGACACTTGTACATTTGGTCCAATTCGTTTGATCAAACTCCTGATATCAGTCTTAGCATATAGCTCATGGTGAAGGGGTATATAGATCCGTCAATCTGTAATCCTAATCCTTCCTGGTTGAAAGGGCACACGGTTCGTTAGCCGCGCACTCACCCTTCCTCTGGGGACCATTTGTTTCCAAAGTCATAACTTAAAACTTTCATAAACATAATATTTCTGCTCTTTCTTTACTTTTGTAAATCTGTTTCCCTTTTCTCTTAGTACGTTTTACTGGTTTTCGTTTGTTCAATGATGTTCTGGAACTGTATAAGGATTCTCTGTAATGCTTGCGAAGATGAAAACTGAATAAAAATACTACTTGAATCTGTCAATTTGAATCGGATAATTCTTTCAAATTGAAGCGGAAATGAACAAGGAATCTGACTCTGGAATTTCGCTATCAATTTTAAAGAAATAGAGAAATAAACAGGTATCAGCTGATGGTACATAAGCGTCATAACGAAGAAGAAACAAATCAGACGTGGGTTGGTCAACTCAGATGTCAACGCAACTTAAACCAAGACTTTCAGACGTTGAACAAACCAACAGCTAAACATCAACAAATACAACATCTGAAGACAAATAACGCAACAGCTGAATATAAATTAATACAACAACTGACAACAGTTGAACATGAACAGTGCACATCTGTGAACAGCTGAACACGACCAATGCAACAGCTGATTATGAACTAATGCAATGGCTGACACAGTTGAACAATAACAATGCAACATCTGATGACAAAACAATACAACAGCTAATGGCAAAAATTGCAACTGATGAAATCTATACTTAGAATGTTTTCAACGTAGAATATCAGTGGTGATTTAAGAACCAGATTTCAGACTTAACCATATGAATGAACATAAAGGATGATGGTTTCTTTGTCTGAAGAAATCAAAATATGTCAAGAAATTTCTGGAAAGGATCGAATAAGCTACTTCGAATAAAAAATCTAAAGAATCCTCAAAAAACTACTGGACGAACATCATCAAATCATTTTCTAAAACATTTCTGGATCAAAACATAGTAAACACGTACCTTTATAAAAACAGAGCATGAACTTTTCTGGTTTTGAAGAACAGCCGTAGCATAACTTCAAATCCTTAAAACTCAACATACATGCAAACAGAAATCGAATATATATGCTTTCACTGAGTGAGCAAGAAACAGAGTTTACTTGCCTGGATTCTTTAACACAATCACAGCAGAAGTTCAACAAATCACTAACACGCTGATCGTCTCCTTCGAAAAACTTTAAAAGACTTTTACTCGGTTTTGTTGAGAGAGCGCCGCTTAAAATAATTTGTTTGGTAAATAATGATGCATGTAGTAGCTAACATCCTATATATATATATATGATTTAAAAATGCCTAAGGAAGAAAACACGATTAATCAATATGATGAAAATCTTTTACAAAAGCGTTACTCTGTTTTAAAAATAAAATCTGATGCAAAGTATAACCCAACCATTTTAGTTAAAATAGAAGGATTCGATTGGCTTGAAATAATTGGTTAAACATGTGAGGTCTGGGGTTCAATGAGGGCGGGGAGTAATCGCCGGTGCCAAGAGGTTGCACGGACAATGAGCGGCTCCTGACAGGCTTCTAGAGACGAAGGGGCACGTGAATGAACCGATCACACATCGGAATGAGAGGGATTATGAGACTGGGATGTTACAGATGTAATTGAGGTTAGTTGAGGAAGGCTTATCAGATTTAATTGGTACTACTCATACCAACAATGTGCATCTTCTTTTCGAGAGCTCATCACTTAATAATTCCAAAGTTAAGCGTGCTTGACTTGGGACAATTTTGGGATGGATGACCCCCTGGGAAGTTTCTCAGGTTGCGTGCGAGTGAGGACAAAACACGCTGGAAAGATCAGTGTTGGTACAGTGGGGACAGTCGTTAAATCTATGGCGTTACAGTTGGTATCAGAGCCGACCTCTCTTAGTACGGTGTGGTTCGAGGACGAACCAAGCGGAAGCTGGTTGGCATGTGAGGTCCGGGGTTCAATGAGTGCGGGGAGTGATCGCCGGTGCCAAGAGGTTGCACGGACAATGAGCGGCTCCTGGCAGGCTTCTAGAGACGAAGGGGCACATGAATGAACCGATCCCACACCGGAATGAGAGGTTATGAGACTGGGATGTTACAGATGTAATTGAGGTTAGTTGAGGAAGGCTTATCAGATTTAATTGGTACTACTCATACCAACAAGGTGCATCTTCTTTTCGGGAGCTCATCACTTAAGAATTCCAAAGTTAAGCGTGCTTGACTTGGGACAATTTTGGGATGGGTGACCCCCTGGGAAGTTTCTCAGGTTGCGTGCGAGTGAGGATAAAACACGCTGGAAAGACCAGTGTTGGTACAGTGGGAACAGTCGTTAAATCTGGGACGTTACAAAACAGCTGCTGAAATCGCATTCTAACATCTGGAAGTCATTATAACTGAAGTCTGGCTAAAATATAAAGTTAACAGCTGAATATGACTAACGTAACAGCTGAACAAATAATGCAAAGGCGATAGCTGATATCACATATGTTAAAAATCTGGAATTCACACAGTATTGAATAAAATAGTATTTCAATGTAATCCCTCAAATCTTATAACTTTCTAATTGTGGCTCATAAAAGGTTCGGGCGTTACAATCTACCGCCCTAAAAAGAATTTCGTCCACGAAATTTGGTGGAGAACTGACTGGGTTCAACACTGGTGCGAGCTGATCGGGTGGTCTATGATGATCTTAGGAGTCTAAGCTGATTAGAATTTGGTGGATAACTGACTGGGTTCAAAGTGCACTGGATGTATTGAATGAGAGATTTAGTTTAGAAGCTTGCTGGTGTGGTTATACGAGCTGGTCAGAAGTATCATAGTGTGAGCTGATGGATTTGACCAGATCAGGTGCAAGCTGACAGGTAAGTACTGTGATGTGTTTAGTCGTGCTGAATTTGTGACCCGAGCCTTTGCCGTTGTAGTGCTAGTGGGTCCAGTGTAACAATCTGAGCTGATAACGAGTCAGGAAGTATCGTTTAGCAGGGAGCAGCAGACGTGAGTTGATCTCCGATCACAAGCTGAGCTGACCGTTGCGAGCTGAGTTGACCGTCGCTTGCTGAGTTGACCATCGTGAGCTGAGTTGACCATCACGATCTGCTCCAAGTATGTGCTTTACGATCTGAGAGTATTGCGAATTGTTTTGGTTTTCGTAAGGTGAATAGAGCATCGCAAGCTGACTTGAGTGATGCGGAATGGATAGAGTATCCTAAGCTGAGCTGTTGAGGTGCGTGTTGATCCAAGTAGCACGTACTGTTCTGGAGGCCGTAAGCTGAACTGAATGCTCTATGTTGGTCTGAGCGTGAAACCTGATCTGGATAGTGAGAGTGGATTCAACTTTGGGAGTTACGCAGCGTTCTGAGATGAGTAGTGATATCAGGGACATTGTGTTGTGTTGTTTTGTTAAATCAGCTTGGGCGAAAGCTGATGGCGAAGAACATTTGTGGTGAAAATTGTTGGTGACATTCGTATCGGGTGAGAGCTATTGGAGTGCATGAGCTGACCAGTATGTGATCTGATACTGGTCAGATTTGGTAAGAGCTGATCTTATTCCTTTGTGCTGGAGGGTGTGCGATCAGTGTGTGCAAGAGCTGAGTGTGCACGAGATAGTGCGCGAGAGCTGTTTAGTGCGGGAGAGCTGTTTAGCACGCTAGAGCTGACCCATGTGTGTGAGCGTGATCTGGTCGGTACATGATCTGAGTAGGTGCAATCTGAGGTTACTGTGCATGAGGCACAATATGATCATTTATCTTCGAGCTGAGCTGGGTATTGCGCTAGCTGAACGGTGTATGTGATCCGATACGATGCGCGATCTAATCCGAGTGTGCGATCTGATACGATGAGCAATCTGGTATGTGTGCATGCCTAAGCTGGAAAAGTGGAGGTCTGAGCTGGTCCAAAGGCATCGTAGATCAGATCGGGGGATTTAGTAGTATAAATAGGACCCGTTGACCCAAAACTTAGTCATTTTTAGACCTTAAGTACCATATCACCTCATGAGTGTTCGATAGATATTTTCTTGAAATCCTCGTCGAGACACTGTTCATTAGACACCTTTATTTTCCTATTGTCGGAGTTTAGCCGATCAGATTTGGTCAAGAGAGGTACAGTTGGAAACCTTATTTCAAGATCTACAACCTTGTATCGGTTGGAGTTGTGAGGAGGCCGAACTGGGAAAGCGATGTCGTGAGATATTATTCACGATTGTCGGTCGAGTTGAGTTCCATTTCAGATTTTCAGCTCTTGTGACTTTTGGCCTATTTTCTCCACCCCGAGCTGTTGGCCATGAGTTTTGAATCGACAGAGGTGTGATCTGATCTGATCGTGAGCTTTGTTGAGGTATTTTGGTAAGATCTGAACGAGGTATGAATTGAGCTTGTAATTACAACTTTGGAATAAGCATGTGAACATATCTGCAGCTGTGTGCTAAGTAGCCGTAGCTGTTTGTGCTTGTGCTGAGTTGTCGAGCTGATTTTCTTGAATTATATTGTCATGTCTGTGGCCGTGTGCTAAGTTGCCAAGCCGTGAGTTTCATGATGATGCATTTCCTGTTATGTTCTTATGTTGTATGCTGCTCTTTGATTCTTTTGTTGGCATTGTACATATACATATTATGTTGAGCCTGAATCCATTGAGAACCGATTGTTGATGTTGTTGAATAGTACCAATATGCTGTTTTTGAAAAATAAAATGAGGTGTCGGCTGGCTCCCGTATCCTCGACTCCCCGTTGCGAGATTGTGTCTCCATGAGGACCAGTGGATAGCTCCCACCCCTCACAGAGCTGAAAGGCACCAGTTGGGTTGAGCTTGATGATTGTGCTACTGGTACTATGTGTGTGAGATAGTGGGTAGCGTCCATATACTCACATGTGTTGTGGCCCGTGTGATATACGATTGTTAGATGAGTCGCCGTGCTTTGGATTCCATTGATTCATTTTACCTCTCATGCATCGCACGACATGATATGTTGCATGTATATTAGATTATTGTTTTATGATTTCTCTTTGTACTGAGGTTTGACCTCATTTGTTTTTCCCTTGGGGCTGCTTTGGTCGTGTGTTTTATCACTGCAGGTTTTTCAGGTTAACTGATACGAGTGATGCGCAGCTAGTGGAGCCCCATAGGCGTTGAGTGTCCCAGTTATGTATATATTGTATCGAGTCATAGCCGGGGATGTCCTGTGTAGTTCATTTTTTTATTCGATTATTTGACTTTGAATATACATATTTGATTGTTGAGATGATGTTGTTTATTACTGTCGACTTTTGAATCAAAGTCAGTATTTTGTAGTATGCGAATTATTTTGAATAGCGTATTTTCTGTTCAGGACAAAGAAAAATTTTTATACTAATTTTTGAGCTTCCGCATTTTTTGTGTGTTGTGTGCTTATTTTTGTATTATGAAAACCGGGCCTGACACAACCTATTCTTCTAAGGACGAGAGCGTGAGTGAACTATGGAAGGAGTGAAGAATAATAATACGAGATCTTTGCTTGCAGGTTTGACGTACTTGCACCTTCGACAAGAGATCTGATGCTCCACAGTTCATCTCAGTGTCATAAGGAATACACGAAAAATTCCATAATGTTAGTATTTCTTAATCAGTTCATCATAGGAATCGAAAGAAGCAAGAACAAGAATATATCGTATTTGCAAGAATTTATTTTAAAATCATTTCTCTGGCGTACCGAGAGTTATGCTACCTGGTGGAGTTGCAGCGATATATAAAGGGAGTCATGATACTTTTTCGCATCATGTTATCTTTCAATGCTTTGCTGGAGAAACCCATCTCTCGACTATTCTCCAAAGCTCCAGTAATGCGTAAATAACAATGAGAGGATGTAGATCTGGTTCGTCTGATAATAGCCGGCTGAAGAGAAGTTTAAACATAAATTCTTCTATGTATTCAGCTCTGGGTTTTGTCATCAAAAAGGGAAAATTGTTGTAAAATACTGTGAGTTTTGGTGAATAAGTTTAGAGCCTATTGGATCAAATCAGGCATAGGAGACACAACAAATTAGATCAGGTTAAGTAAAGTCAAGTTAGTCCACAGAACAATTCAAACCAGATCAGGCTAAGTAAAGTCAACTTAGTCTACAGAACAGTTCACATCAGATCACTCTAAATAACGGCAACTTAGTTTGTGGACCAGTTCAGAAAGGCAATCAGATCAGAGCTGGGTGGAGCTTCATGAACAGATTGATACAAATCATAGCTGGTTCCACCAAGTGTCTTCAAACCTTGGAACAGATCAGATCAGAGCGGAGTTTCGAAGCAATTCAAGAGTATAACATAGTAGATGGAGCTTCACAGATCATATCAGGTTCAGATCAGGAGGAGAATGGTACAGACCAGTCTTCGAGACAATGCCTTGAAATAAGGAGTGTAACAAATATGCTCTTCAACATAATATCAGATGTGTTAGAGTTCAGCCGTAACAAGACCTGCTAATTCGGGAAAACATTTAATGGAGCAGTACGATCAAAGGATGATCAATAAATGCTCACCAAATGCACATGGAAGAGGATTCAAAGATGTTCCTATCAGATACATTTATTACCGTTTGAATCATGAGCAGTATAAAAGGAAGATCAAGTGGAGATGTTCAAGACGATGCTTTCCACACCCCACGCAAACTGAGCAACTGCACTTGCGAATTCAAATTTCTATCAGAAGATTGTTGCTCATTGTTTTTCATTTGAATATTATGTAAATGTATCTGAGCTGAGTGCTAAATACTACAGGCTTTGTATCAAAATAGATACATTATAAAAGGTATTTTCTGAAATTGTATTCACGACTTGCATGTTGTATTAGAGTTTTCACAGCGTGTGTGCTGTTTATCGATTGATACTAGAAGTTCAGATCGGATGCTTCCTGACTGAGTGGATTAGGATACAGTGTATTCTAGATCAAGATATTCTAGTGGATATCCTTCTAGTTTGGAAGAATGGAGACGTAGAAGCGTTGCTTTGAACTTCCATAACAAACTCGACGCTCTTATCTGTTTTACTGTTTCAGCTTACACACACCACTGTTCAAGTTCACTGCTCAATTGTGATCTTTCCGCATGTTAACTTATTTCACAAGAAAGCAGATTGAGTGCAGGAGTCAGCTTCTAACAGAGTTGATTTCAAAACTGTTTTAAAACATAAATATCTACAACTAGAGTTTATACACCCCCTCTAAACTTTGGTGTTGTTTCATTTTCGATCATATCAAGAGGTATCATAGCAATATGATCCGGATCTTGATTTCTAACAATTTATTTCTAAATAGCTCAAGGACTTTTTGTTCCGCAAAAATTATCATCACACCCATTATTTGGTTCAAATGTTACTGATATATTGTTTAAACAACATTAATCCAATTCTTAATTTATTTATCTCACATGGTTAAAATTATTAATATATATTACAATATTATCCTTCATACTTTTTCTCTTATCTTAATTATTACAAATATAATTCCAGATTATGCCAAATTAAGGGAAAACTGCATTTCAATCTCTACGTTTGCCGTGTTGTAATTTTAGTCTTTTATATTTATCAATTGTAATATTTGTCCTGTATATTTATTTTTTAACGATTTTGGCTGGAAATAAACTTCTATTTGTCAACGTATGATGGTTTGATATTAAAATTTACCAATGTGACATAGAAAATTGGAGATCTTTGAATATTAAATTTAAGAATTATTGAGTTGGGGTAGAAATTATTATTGAATCACTTTGAACATTTTGTCAAAAGATCCCAATATATGGCCAAACTTTGATGTCTAGTCATCAAATTTTGTCAAGTGGGGGTTTCTCGGTCAAAATGGTATCAAAATTATCAAAAATATTAATTACAGGACTTACACAACAGTTGAATTATATAGCGGAAAAAAACTCACAAGGAGAACAAATCATATCGGACTGAAAATGCAATTTTCCTCAAATTTAATTATTCAACAAAAAAATTACTAATTATTAAATACTATTTGACATCTAACTCAAACTTTTATTATTCAACCAATACCATCATTCGAGCTGCGCTCAAGGGCAATTTGTGATTTAAAATACGTGATGTGATTCAAATTTTTAATAAATTTGTCATTAAAAAGCATTAAATTATATTTTGGAAAAAAAAAAGAAAGAAAGAAAACAACGAGTATTCGAGAAAAAAAAAGGAAACAAAAAGAAAACAAATTTTGCCCTATTGAGATTGACTCTGTGTCCCTGGTAACCTAAAAACGCGTCGCAATCTAAAAATGTCTTTTTTTCTTGTAACTTTCTGATAACTGATCACACACTCACACTCACACTCACACATTACAGAGTCGACTCCGATGGGCCGAAGCTCGGTAACCGACACCTCCGACTCCGTCTCCGACAATTCCACCACCGCCTCCACAGCCACGGCGGCCTCCGCCTTCCACTCGATCCGCGATAGATTCCCCTTCAAGCGAAACAACAGTAGCCACAACATATCCACTCTCCCTTCCCGTTCTCCCAACATCACGCCTTTGTCGTACAAATCCTCCCGATCTCACCACCACCACAGGAGGAAGCTCTCGTGGTGTCCATTAAGAGGAAAATCGTGGTTTTACTTGTGCATTTTTGTGGTGATTTTCACGTTTGCTCTGGCATCGATCGTCTTGCAGAGCTCGATATCGTCGGGAGGGGGCGGTGACAGTGTGAGGCGGTGGAGGTGGCCTGTGAAAGATGATTTCAAGTTGGGAAGCTCGTTGGAGTTCGTGCCACGGCGGCTCCAGCCCAATGTCACCCGGTTCGAGTGGCTCAGGAACCAGCCGAGGATCGGCGTTCGACCTCCTAGAATCGGCCTTGTAAGTGATTAACTGCTGATTTTTTTTGTATGCATGCAATGTATTGAACATACATTTAGTTCCTACCGTTTCAATCTGAACAACATCATATTTATTAGTTGTCTAATTACCGATTATCTAGAATTGATTCTCTAACTAGTTTGATCTGTAAAGCCTAGAGTTATTTGGTATTTGTTGATGCATACAATGCAAGTCAAGTGCGTTTGTTTATTAAGGGTAAAGTATCCGCCTTTTCCTTTTAAGATACTGTAGTATAGCTGGTACCTTCGTTTATCGACGGAGCGAGTGCATTATTTTGGAGTTTAAGTTAGTCAAGTTTGTGATAAGAGTGCGGCATAGGGAGTTGTGACATGTGCTAATTACTGAGTGTTTTTTTCCACTAGAATGTTGATAGTAATTCTTTAATATTTAGACGCATATGGTTGATTGGATTAGAAAGTTGAAAATTCCTTCCATCCAATGCTTTTAAGTGCTTTTTGTCACTTCTTTCTTTGATTCTCTTTTCTTGTATTCATCCTATGAACATGAGTGACGCATTGCTGATGGATCATTGAGGAATTCTTAATATTTTAATTGAAGCACAAGGTAGCTTTGTTAATATCTGGTCGGTTGAGAGATCATGTATTTACTATTTTCTTTGTTGAATGATGGAAATATTAACTTTTCATTGGGAGCATGGCCTTTTTATAAAATTTTTATTGGTCTTAAAGTCTTAAGCATGATGAAATTCGAGACAGTATTTGAAGTGACGTGATAAAATGGTGTGTTACAATTTCTCCATTAATCTGTATATCAAAGGTGCAATATGTAAGATTGGATTGATCGTTTCCATTCTCAGAAGATGGTTTTGAGGTATTGGTTCCTGATTTCTCCTAGTATAAAAATTTAAGTGTGTGAATTGCTTGAAGAGTTTATGGGTAAGTGATGCTTAGTACTCCTTGACCGTTAGGCACATTACATTTAGTCATCATTTAGTTTCCCTTCAGTTGACCGCAGACATAGTAGTCGTGAGAGATGTTGATGCCTTGGAACCTAGATTCATGTGCTGTTAAAACTATGTGGTTAACTGTACTAGAAGTAATTAGACATAAAGTGGCATGTGTACAGCAGTCTTGGACTTGTGAAAGTATTATAAATGAGTTGATTTGTAAAGAGACCGGGGAAGAACTAAAGATGAGAAAAGAGAACATATGCCTAAAATATGTTAGCTTGTGGAAAAGTATTTCTATGTCATATAATGTTGTCAAAGGTGAAAGATAATTGCGGAAAACATTAAATCAAAAATATTTTACCTGTCAGATCTTGTAAACAAAGATCTATTAATGAGACGTGCAGATAATTATATTAAGGATTTCTAATCCTCTAAATAGTGCAAATCGAGGATGTCTTACTATTCCACTTTTGGGATCCTATTACATGTTATATTTGCGTTTATATTATTCATGTGGTTAGTTTGTAAAGAAGCTTAAGCTTTAAGGTTCTTTTTTCTAGTTTCTCCCTCTGTTGCCTTTTATCTTGTTTTCTCAATTGTGAAACTGACGATATGTTTTTGGAATTTTATGTTATAGCAGATATATTTACTTTCATCTGATAAAAATTTGAAGCACAAGCATAATATGTTCTTTCCAGATATCTCAATATCATTCTCTGATGTTCCTGTATTATTGACCCTGCCATTCTGAAATGCATCCAGAATGAAGCAAGTTTTGATTTTACTCCACTGATGTATAAGTTTTGTCAATGTTCTCTTTGATCCAACCATGTATGTACATTTGAGTAATTTATGTTGTGTTTGCATGTCCAATTTTTAACAGTATACATTGTTTTCTGGCTTTAGATCTTGGGCAACATGAAGAAAGATCCTTCAATATTGATGCTATATTCAGTGATGAAGGGTTTAAAAAGTCTTGGCTACCTGTTCAAGGTATTATCCTAAAAATGTACATACCCTTCTTAGTTACTTGTGCAAAGTCATAGGACAATACCTTGGTTTGAATTTATCTGAAAACATTTAGAATTGATGCTGTTTCTCATGCTGTGAAAGGTGATATGCCCTTTATTCACATTTGGTTTTCATATAACCAACGAATTTTCTCTCTCTCACTAATCTTTCTCAGAAAATGTATCTCCTCCGTCTTCTCCCACATGCTCCATAACTCTTCCAAACTTCTCATAAAGAGTAGATGCTTATGAATGGTCCCTTGGCTTTCTTGTAATATAAGAAAGGAACCTGAAAAGTATCTAAAGAAAGCAGTAGCCAGCACTGCAGGAATGTCAAACATTGATGCAATTGGCCCAAATGCGTTAAATAATATAGAATATGAAGTGTAATTGCTGATGTGGAATGCTGGCTGTATCCAGCTAAATAGGGATGTGAGCAGTAATTGGGTACCCGACATGTTAGGTAGGGTAAATAGTAAACACATACCAAACTATGACCCGAAGAAACCGGTTACCTGATAGTCGAGTACTCGAAATTAACTCTGGATACATGGTAACCCATTTTTTTTTCAAAAAACGCTAATTATGTAGTTTACAATCAAATGTTCTTTCTAAGATTTCTTCTTGTTCTTTTATCATACTTGGTGTGTTGCAATAGTCGTTTTCATGCAACAATAAGCTTGTCTAACTAAGCTTAAAAAGTATATCAAAAAAAAATTAAAAGAATGAGTAAAAGTCGGTCTTGATTAAATATTGTGGTTCAAAGTAAAAATATCTGGGTTGGTATCACTTTTCTATTTCTTTTTGTCATCTCTACTTGGTTTATCTAGTATAATATTATCTGGATTCTCCTTTATATAATGTTGTGAACGAAACTTACAGTTATTCAAGTAATTAATAATCACTTTTTATATGTTGTAATATATTTAAAAATGTCAAAAAAAAATTTGGATAACTTCATTTAATCATGGAAAATTTATTTTCTCAAATCCTAAAAATATCGTGTTTAATTATTTACTTGGTAATATGTAATTAATATTAAATCAACTGATGTGGAAACACGTATTTATACCATTAACTTAACGGATAGGACTTTTGTACCCGACAACTGTCAAAACATATAAAAGTTCGGTTTGGGTTTTTGAGAAAACTATCAGACCCGATTGGTTAAATACCAAATTCGGTCGGTGGGGTACTTGTATCCGAGTGAGTGCCCACCGCTGATGCAGCTTCCAATTTCTTAATATCAGTTGATTAAAGGTCTGACAGCATTTTTAATACATAAAGGTTCCTTAGTTTTGGTGAATGAGGTGTGAAGGTTATGGTTATCTGTGTCTTTTTATACCATAATTTGTTGTTATCATGTTATATAAAGTTATTGCAATCATCTATGAAATAGTTATAGGTAACCTTGGTATTATTTGTGACGTTGTGTGTGCTCTTAATGTCTCATCTACTTCTAATTTGTAGTAACTAAAGCATCAGGGATTTGAATTCCATGTTTGTGAAACAAAATGAAACTCACGAGTCAATTTTCCTCTGTAGTAATGGTGAATATTGCTTAAATTATGGGAACAGATTTCTTATATGTCCTGGTAGGAGATAGTCCAGAAATCACTGGGTCCTGCCAGTGGGAACCTGAAACGTACAGAAACCACTGGGTTCTGCAAGTGGGAACCTGAAACTCGTTTTCTGTTTGCTACAAATCCATATTCAGGACTCAAATAATATGTATGTCTTGTTAATTTGTATGTCATCCTTTTTTCTCTCAGTAAGACATAATTCATCTTTTCCTTTTTGTGGAACGAATTTGCATCACTAAATTTTATTTTCTACAGATATATGCCCTGGAGGATGGCGGAGCACGCACATTTTGGGATGAAATTGGTGGTCAAGTCTCAATTTTAAGTCCCGACAGATTTGATTATATCGATTGGCTAACGTATTTCTGCTCTGCCTTTTTTCTCAATACTTGATATTTTGAATCCACCATTATTTTTTAGTTCCATTTAGTTGTGAAGTAAGTGATGCCTTTCATTCCTGCAGTTTTGAAGGCATTATTATGGACTCTCTGGAAGCTAAACAAGCCATTTCCAGGTAAGACCATACTTCCTCATACCGTTCAAATATTATTTGAATATGTTGTCAGAATTATTATTGTGTTTCAGTTACTTTCTTTATTCCCCTTGAATCCTTTCTATTATTACTAAAAATAAGAGATAGCATGTGGGTTTCATTGAAGTGATGAAAAGCTCAAAGGCTTCTTAGCAATTTAAAATGTTTCGCGAACTTATAACAAAATGCCATGCCCAATTCGTCATTCATGAGAAAATAAACAGTCAATCCAATTTATATAAGCTAGTATTAACTAAAGAAAGGACAAGGAAGAAATGAGTTTTGTAATAATGCATATGTGTTCTTTTTTCTTATAATTAAATTCTCTAAAAGAGGGATTCTGTAATTTCCTAGGTAGCAGCTCAAATTTTTAATTTCAAGCCTGTTGACAGCCACTAAAACTTTTCAACCAGTTTTGGAGTCAAAGAAATTCCATGACAATGAGAAAACATGCACCTACATTGATACTGTTATTGTGATAATGGAATTCATATTGTGGATTGTTGACCCGTGAGGCTCAGGTCCAGAAATTTCTATAATCTTTGTATGTTAGCATTCCTATGCACATTTTGAAAGTCCATGACAATGAGAAAACATGCACCTACATTGATACTGTTATTGTGATAATGGAATTCATATTGTGGATTGTTGACCCGTGAGGCTCAGGTCAAGAAATTTCTATAACCTTTTTATGTTAGCATTCCTAGGCACATTTTAAGCGGTAGAAAATTAGATAGAATGAGTATATATCATCTACAAAATTTATGAAGTTATATATCAGGAGGTTATATATCATTATTGCTTGATGGCATGTTATAATTCTCAGGAGCTTCCGAGCAAATATCATTGTTCAAGTTTTAAACCGTCCTCCGGACCAACATGGTTCAATTCCTTTGATAGGGTTTCTGATGTTAAAGTAGCTGTTAAGTTCAGAAATAGCCTGCTGAACCTTAACCTGACCTGCTTTCTTGGACAACTAGAATTCCGATTGATCGGCTAAGTATAACAATTCCATTTTCATGATTTCAAACTTGTTTTTGAGTGTCTTGTGGTTTTATTTTTAAGTTATGTCTTCCGGAAAATTCGATAAATTATTTGTAAATAAATCACAAGGTTTCTTAAGATCGACACTTAATTTTCGTGTTATTCTACACAGACTTTGATTGGCATTACAGCCTATAGGATAAAAAGTTCTTAGGGAACCTTCAGTTATGTATCTGTTCAAATGTAGGGGTGAAAGAAACTGAAAATCGCGACCCTTCCCGAATCTCATCCTGAACACGTCCCGAAATTTTTCCGATCCAAACTTTCTGGATTTTTCTTATTCCGATTAATATTGGGAAATGGATTGGGAATAAATACCCACCCGAAGGGATTCCCGACCTGACCAGATTATATTAAAAATATATATTTTTTATTTTTTAAATATTATTAATTTATTTTTTTGGAAAAAATAAGTTGTCTTTTTTTTATTGGGAAAGCTTATTTAAACTATTATATTTGTGGTTCTAGCTTTTACCAGTTCTTTTGTAAAATATTATTACCATAAATGTTGCAACTTTTTTAGGGTAATTTTTTTATCAAATTATCATTTTATCTTTGTTTGTACATAATTATGTGATATATTTTTTCAAATTTTTTCTGTTCTTAGTGTTTTTTATGAATTAATTAAACGGAACATATGGTTATTATTTTATTGAAAACGTTTGGCCTTTTTTTTTATTCAAGGGAAATTTACCAAAAATCTGGACATTTTGATGGCAGGATTTGGATTTATATATGTTAGTTTTGTTATTAAGCTCTAATGTTAATCAAGGAGTTCTTAATAGTTAGTTACTGGTTTTTCCTTTAACCAAGATTTCTTTCTTATGTAAAATATGTTATGGTTTTAGATGTTTTCAAATCCTGTATCGCATAATAAAGCTAATTTTTGTTAGCAGTTGAAATCTATGTAATGTACTAGGAATATTTTCAATTTTTTAGTAGCTATGATGTATACTGTTACATGATAGTGTTCCTCGGAATTAGAAATTGGGATATACCCTCCCTACCCGAATGGATCCCAACAATTGGGTCCCGACACTTTCGGGGTGCGGGACCGGGATAAAAATATTTCCCAATTCTTATAGGGATGAGAATTGGGCAAGGGGTTTACGGGACGGGTCCCGACCAGATTCCACCCCTATTCAATTGTTTGTTGATTTTGCTTTTATTGAATTGATAACTTTGGTCCTAGAGAGCTAAACAATTCACACAGGAAGATTATATATTTCTCTAAGATATTGCTTTTCGTACGAGTTTATGCCCTTTTTCTTTTATACCACTGCCAGCTCACAATTATTGTGGAAAGTCTTGGAAGTTTACTCACATGTCTCTATGATTCTATGATCTGTGAGGTTTATATTTCCGCAGCCTTATGCAGGAGCCTTTTTGCTCTGTGCCACTGATATGGATTATTCAAGAGGATACTCTTGCTGATCGCCTACAATTGTACAAAAGTATGGGATGGAACCGCCTTATTTCTAATTGGAAAGATGCCTTTAGTAGGGCTGATGTTGTGGTATTTCCAGAATTTTCTTTGCCGGTAAGCCCATTTTCACTTTACTTCTATTTTATTAAGATCTAGTCGGCAGATTGTGCCTAGGTGCTTCATAGTTGATCATTATCCCATTTGCTGTATCAGATGTTATATAGTGTGTTTGACACTGGAAACTTCTTTGTGATTCCTGGATCATTAGCCGATGTCTGGGCTGTGGAAAACTATGGTCAGACTCATTCCAAATTTCAGCTAAGGAAGGAATATGGTTTTGACAGCGATGATATCCTGATTCTGATTGTTGGGAGTTCATTTTTCTACAATGAGCTGGTGTGGGATTATGCCATAGCAATCCAAGATTTAGAACCTTTGCTGGTCAAATATGCAAGTTCAAGCGGTTTAGGATTTTCGTCAAAGTTCATTTTCCTTTGTGGGAACTCCACCATTGACTGCAACGATGCTATACAGGTATCTATTGTTACGTGGGTTCAAAAGTGAGAATATGTAACAAAATGTGGCCAGCATATTTGATCTACAGAGCATTGTTATTCAATGTTACTGTCATTTGTTGGCAAGGCATATACTGACTGTGATCATGCATGCTGTAAACCTAGGGATCTTTAGTTTTGTTGTTCATACTTTCATTGATCTTCCATAATTTGCAGTTTTTTAATTGTATAATATAATTTGTGGTATCTGATTGTTATTGCTCATGCTTATGTATCCTGTAGGATGTTGTGTCTCGTTTAAGACTAAATCACTGGTCGCTGAGACATTATGGCCTAAACAGTGACGTGAATGGTATTATACTGATGGCTGACATTGTTCTATATTGCTCTTCCCATGATGAGCAAGGTTTCCCTCCATTACTGACTAGAGCTATGTCTTTTGGAATACCTGTTATTGCTCCAGATTATCCAGTCATAAGAAAACATGTACGGTTTTGTGTTTCCTTCTACTTCGATCTGTTTTCTTTTCTATCATTCACATCCCACTCTTTCTTAAAAAAAGTTTTTGTTCTACTGAACTTTTAGGTTATTGATGGAGTTCATGTTAAAATTTATCCGAGAAATGATCCAGATGCATTAAAAAATGCCTTTTCACTTCTTTTATCCGAAGGAAAATTATCTGAATTTGCATATTCTGTTGCTTCCTCTGGAAAACTGCTTGCCAAAAACATGTTTGCACCTGAATGCATCATTGGATACGCAAAACTTCTGGAAGATGTCTTTAATTTTCCATCAGATGTTCTGCTGCCTGGCCATGCTTCACAGCTGAACCATAGTGTTTGGCACTGGAGTCTGCTCGAAACACAAACAGAGCAGATATCTGGGAACATGGAAAATTTGTATCCACAAGGTTATTTGGGAGTTAATTCCAGCATTGTCTTTGACCTTGAAGAAGACATGTTAAATTTTGATTCTTTAAAAACTGTCTCCGAAAACAACCCCGAAGATCTGAATGAGGACATCCCATCAGTGTTGGACTGGGATATTTTGAGCGAAATAGAAAGCTCTGAGGAAGTTGAGAGGCTTGAAAGGGAGGAGGTATGTGATCATTTTCATGCATTGCATCTTTTTCCAATGCCTAATTTCCTAATCAATTCTTTCCCATTTCACTGAAGCGTCAATTATGCTTTGTAGATTGAGGAAAGAATGGAGAAATATATTGGTGAATGGGATGACATTTATCGTAATGCTCGGAAGTCTGAAAAGCTTAAGTTTGAAACAAACGAGAGAGATGAAGGTGAGCTAGAAAGAACTGGGCAGCCGGTATGCATTTATGAGATCTACAATGGTGCTGGGAGCTGGCAATTTTTACACCATGGTTCATTGTACCGTGGATTAAGTCTTGTAAGCTTCTATAAACCTGATTTACACATTTTAACTTGCCATATGTTCTCTCATATTATGCAAATGGCAGTATTGCTCACGTTTTGCATTTAATGAGATTTGTCCAAACATTTACATTGGTTCAGTTACATATTGTCTTTGTGTTTATGTGAATTAAATTTGTCATTTCATTTCCTCAATGCATTTTTGTGTTTTGACTTGTGTTAGTCTAGTAGAGGTCAGAGACTGAACTCAGATGATGTGGGTGCTGCTGGTCGGCTTTCTATCTTGAATGATGCATATTATCGGGATATCCTCTGTGAGATTGGAGGAATGTTTGCAATTGCTAATGGAATCGATGATATTCACAGGCGGCCATGGATTGGATTTCAGTCATGGCGTGCTGCTGGGAGGAAGGTGTGATTTGGGAGTAAAATATTTACCTTCATTAGTAAACACCATGCTTTTGATATTTGAAGTTAATTGAGTATTAAAGACCTCTTCTATCCAATCTGATTCTTCAAGAATAATATTGTTTTCATGGATGTTTTTATATTTAATTTGTTATATTTGCTTTCACATGCCAGATATCTTTATCAAAAAAAGCAGAAGAGGTTTTAGAGAAAACGATACAAGAAAACTCTAGAGGAGACGTGATATACTATTGGGCGTGTTTGGATATGGATGGTGGCATTGTAGGAAGCAATGATCTGCTTACATTTTGGTCCTCATGTGATGTTGTGAATGGGGGAAGGTGCCGGTAAGTGTTCCATCCTTAATCTTTTGTGAAATACTAAATCGTTGTTTCTTTTGAATGGATTTGTTTCTTTTGAATGGATTTGTAAATAACCATTTTATTGGTTGAATGTTGATGTCTTATCATGGCTAGAAGATTAGCTGTCTGATCCATCGAGCAGATCATTACCATCTTGAGAATTGCTCATTTAGTAGTATCTTCTATAGGATCATGTTTTTGCATTGAACCTTGGCTAATTTGAAGTTTGTAGATACATTTTTTTCAATTCTCGGTTTCCAAACATGCAGGACCACTTTTGAAGACGCATTCCGCAGAATGTATGGATTACCATTGAGTATAGATGCTCTTCCACCAATGCCTGAAGGTGGAGGGCATTGGTCTGCACTGCACAGTTGGGTAATGCCAACCTCTTCCTTTCTGGAGTTCATCATGTTTTCCAGGTAATTTTGTAGGAAGATATTGCAGGCAAATTGTTAGCTAGGAATATAACACACCCATAGCTAGATCCAAGATTATGTGCCAGTCTCATATATATGCTTTACCTTATCATATATGACATACATCAAGGCAGTCAACCACCCACCCTTATAGTTTAAACTGCAATGTGATGATCCCAGGATGTTTGTGGACTCGCTTCATGGTCTGCACATGAACTCGAGCAAGACGAATGATTGCTTACTAGGTTTTTCTACACCAGAGGTGAGTCCTCGTAGATGGACAAAAAATGTATTATATAAGGCTTTTCAGCAGTTAAACTAATGACAACAATGGATGTTTCTTATTTCATACTCTCCCTCCCTCTCTCTTTTTTCACTCTTGATACTCTCTTTTAACAGGAAAAATATTGTTATTGTCGACTTTTGGAACTGCTGGTGAATGTATGGGCTTACCACAGTGCACGGATGATGTTGCACATTGATCCTCATTCGGGTTTATTGCAAGAACAGCATCCTATTGAACAACGTAAAGGATCTATGTGGGTGAAGTACTTCAATAGTACGTTACTGAAAAGTATGGATGAAGACCTCGCAGAGGCTGCAGATGACAATGACCATCCATATGAAACGTGGCTCTGGCCTTTAACAGGGGAAGTTTACTGGCAAGGTGTATATGAAAGAGAGAGGGAAGAAAGATATCGCCTTAAAATGGACAAAAAAAGAAAAACAAGGGAGAAATTGCTTGACCGGTTAAAGCATGGGTACAGACAGAAGACACTTGGAGGATAGGAAGCCTATGGTCTCGATCGTTGGCTATTAATTCTTTTGGTCACTCAGACGGCTCTGTCAATTGTCCAGTCTGCTCTTACAGAGATTTGCCTTCAAAAGAATATATTAATTCTTTCCAGACAGTTACTTGCTACTGACAATTTTCTAACCGAAACACATTCTTGGAGAGTTAGAGGTCCCGCAACTACAAGCTTAGGAAGATCTGGATGTCATGGTGAGCTTCAGTATTTCGAATTTCACTTGGCTTCAAATTCATTGAGGAGCATAAATTTTGATTTGAAATCTATCATTTGTAAACTGAATTTATATTCCGAAACACTGTACATATATATTATTCATAATAATGGAAGCAGATTAGCCAAGTTTCGAAGTGGGCCTTACGATGTACAGTCTTGTTTTTCATGTTCAATACCCTCAAAAACATTATATACAATGAATACCTTTTAATGGCATTGAAGCAGGAGGTGCTATTCTCTAATATGTTGCAATTGGGGGCCGATTTCTTATGCTGTTATAAGCGTACCTTCTATTATGGTTCCTTCACTTTCCCATCAGAAATCAGTACAATGTTATTCCCGACTAATATTAGGAAAGGTAATCACTTTTATTAGGAGAAAAATGTTCAAAAAATATCATTTTTGCAGTCTTTACGTCGACTCAATTTTAATATGTATTCAGTGAAATGTGGTCATAATAAAAATTATCCAAAGCCAAGAATTGTGATGTACTACACGATAAAAACCATTTTTGAAAGAGATGAAGGGTGTACAACCACCTGTGAACCTAAGCCGATTTTGAAGCATTCGTGAAGGATCCAGTCCTATCTTGGCAAGGGGAAAATGACAACAGACCCAGAAACACTGGTATCGTATTACCCTAGGACTTCACAAAAGCGATCGTGTAAGACTTGAAAGCCGATTGCGTTCGAGAAGAGGATTTCTTCGACTCCCCTTTCCAAGTTTCACTGCCAAGAAATGCATGAATCAGACATCTTGTTAAAGATGGCTAATCTGTCATAAATGCTAGGGATAAACAAATAGTGAGGGAATAAAGGCTATGTATGATTGTATGAAGAGTGATGGAACTTACAGAGTGATTCTTTACAGTGACGGTCGGTTCACTTTCCATACACTGCTCGTGACGTATTCACTAGAATTTCTTTCCGTTGCAAGGCATTCTTCAGAAACATGGTTCGCAAAACGGTGGCGGAACTGCCGGAACGGGAAAGGAGTCCACCGTTGCGAAGTTCCAGGTCATGACGGAGGCTGCTCTGGTAACATGAAGCACAGGTATATCACCTGAAGAACAACCGCCGCCGCCCCTCTTCGCCCTCCTTATTCCGACACAAAGATTCATGTTGAAGAGCGAACACCGAGAGCCGAAGATCGATGGCGGCTTTGCAGTAGTTGGAGACACAGAGAAATGAGCACCCTGAGCTTTCGGAGTGGTACAGCTCGTTTTCAGATCTGTACCAACGCAAGATCTTGCATGAGCTCAGTCTTAAGCTCGAACAGTTCGTCGCACTCACCATCTTTCAGGTACTAAACTACTAATATCTGTCCCCAAGAACACAATTGAATCTCCGGCCACAAGCTTCATTGTTTTCTTCTTTTTGTCCGAAATTGTTAGAGAAGACGATTCATTTTACTGTGTGTAAACAGTGATGATTGATTTATTGTGTGTAAGCAGGGCTGTGGACCTCTTTTCCTACTTTTTGCTCAATTTTTGTTATGTTAAACCGTAATGAGCTGGACTTTTGTTGCGGAGCGTTGCGACACTTGCGTGTAACATTTTGTTGTGTTGCCTCTTGTAATTGCACGTGGACAACATTAAAAAATTAACGTTTTATATTTTTCCAAAAAATTTCGATCCGTAACCGTTCCGTGAAACGATAATGAAACTGGAACGAAATACCCCTCGACGATCTTCGTGACCGTTACTGCGAACCATGTTCAGAAACCAAAAGTTCTTTCGGGTTGTTCACCTTTAACAGAACAAAATGTACAACAATTGAGGTGGGGATTTTTCTTGAGTTTGCATCTAGCCACAGGATGACGGAGATAACAAACCAAAAGAGTGCACATTTCAACGATTTGTGGGAGTATGGCCCTCTTTCCAGTTATGTAAAACGTGAGAGCTGATATTCTTTTATGGAGTAATGTTTATCTTCTCAAATCATGTGTCCGTACACGCAGATGAATATGATAAGCATACACGTGAAAGTAAAAAAATTGCATCCGATCATTTAACAATCAAAACTATTATTTATTTTCCTCGAATTTGAAGCCTTCCAATCACTTCAATTTGTACCGATGATGTATTTGTATTATTATTGGGTGTGCGGTTAGAGAGCTGAAATGCTCAGTTTATAGATGTTTCATACCATTAATGAGAAAATGGAGAGAGCGAGATTCAAAACAGGCTGCACATAAATTTCTCAGTAGTAAAAAATTGAGACGGCGGACACATCTTTCCGTCCAAAATTGTAGACTACGACTGTCACAATAGTTTTCTCAAATTTATCCCCGTTGTCATGAAATGAGGCAAAAAATTTCTTACACTTCCGGTTATGAAACACAGATTCAAAGATTAAATGTATGATTTGTGGTCCGTAAATGGCTACCTTTGTTGAGGTATTAATCGATGCGATGTCAATTATGACGGATAAAAAATAATCAACAAGAACACAATGATTTTACGTGGTTCACCCAAAAATTGGGCTACGTCCACGGAGCTACTGCAAATTATTTGGGAGAAATTTACACCGAGTGTACGACAACCCTCAATTTCTCACTATCCCAATAACCGAGAAATTATTTCTCAAACTCACTCAGAAAAAACCTCACAATATATATATATATATATGTTCATCTGTAGCCTTTATTTACTTTGAATAGTCAACAATTTTTGTTCATTTTGCTGCAATTGTTGTCTGACTTTGAATAGTCACCAATCTCCCACGTGATAATATATATATATATAATATATATATAGATATATATATATATATATATATTCTCTGTTTTGGGATAAAACTATCGAACGAGTGGGGGCTTTATTTATAGAGCCCGCTGCACATCATTAGCAAAGGAAAACGCGTGAATTAAATGCTTAATCTTCCCAACTTTCGTTTAACAATTTCCCAACGTTCACCTGCTCATTTATTGCAGTTGAATAGTCAACAATCTCCCGCTTGAAGACTTGATCTCAATCACGTCTTCACACCATCAATGCAGTAGCTTGTAGTTCTCCTCTACACCAGGAGTCCAACTGAAGTTGAACATAACTTCAGTTTGTTAGTGGTCACAGTCTTCGTGATCATATCAGCTGGATTCTTACTTCCAGGAATTTTTTCAAGCATCAAGATTCCATCTTCCAAAACTGATCTGATGAAATGGTACCGTACTTGTATATGCTTTGTCCTAGCATGATACACAGGATTCTTGGCCAAATGAATAGCACTCTGACTATTACAGTAGAATATGCTACTCTCAAACGTTTGACCAAATTCCTCAAGAAACGACTGCAACCAAATCATTTCTTTGCTAGCTTCCGTCACTGCAACGTACTCTGCCTCATTAGTCGATAATGCAACAATCCTTTGCAACTTTGACACCCAACTTACAACTGTACCATCCAATGTGAATACATATCCAGTAGTAATTTTTCTGCCATCTAGGTCACCACCCATATCAGCATCGACAAAACCTTGTAAGTCCTGATTCGACCTCCTGAAGCACAGAGATAAACTAGCAGTACCTTTCAAGTATCTGAGAATCCATTTAACTGCTTCCAAGTGCTGTTTTCTTGGATCTCATAAACCTGCCCACGGCTCCCACTGCATGTGCTGTGTCCGGTCTTGTACACACCATTGCATACATGAGGCTTCCGACAACAAAAGCATAAGGAACCTTGTTCATATAATCCTGCTCCTGCTTCGTCGATGGTAATTGTGCACTAGCCAAAGGGTACTTAATGGTTTAGCTTCAATCATATTGAATCTGCTAACAACCTTTTTCATGTACTCTTCTTGAGATAACTTCAAGATTCCATTTACCCGATCTCTTAAGATCCTCATTCCAAGGATTTGTTTTGCGGCACCCAGATCCTTCATAGCAAATTTCTTTGATAGCTCTTTCTTCAATTTGTTAATCTCCTCCCGACAAGATCCTGCTATCAACATATCATCTACATATAATAGTAGAATGATATACGAACCTTCAAACTTCTTAACATAACAACAATGATCAGCTTGACATCTCAAGAAATCATTTTTGCTCATGAACCCATCAAACTTCTTGTACCACTACTTTGAAGCTTGTTTGATACCATACAAGCTCTTCTAAAGTTTGCACATCATTTTCTATTTTCCTCTTACTTCAAATCCATGTGGCTGCTCATATAAATTTCTTCATCCAAATCACCATGAAGAAATGCCGTCTTTACAGCTAATTGCTCCAGATGTAAATCTTCTTTCGCCAACTAATCCAAGTACAGTTCTGATGGTAGTCAGTTTTAGTACTGGAGAGAAAATCTCAGTGTAATCAATGCCTTCCTCTTGTTGAAATCCTTTTACAACAAGTCTTTCCTTGTACATTTTCGTTCCATCATGTTCTTCTTTTATTCGGTACACCCACTTGTCGTGTAATTCTTTCATACCTTCTGGAAGTTCTGTCAGCTCCCATGTATGATTGGATGACAGCGAATCCATCTCATCTTTCATAGCTATCATTTTGCATTGCCTCTTCATAAACCGGTTCACCTTTATCAGTTAGCAAAATATAATATAGTACAGGGGAATATCTATCAGGCGGTCTGATTGTTATCGAAGATCTTCTGAGTTCAATCTCCGGAGTTTGTGGGTCAACTTCTTGTGCAGTTGTTTCTTCATATTCCTGGCTACTACTTTAAGGTTCATTCACAGGAATATCTACCAATGGTACTTCATTTTCCTTCTTGACTTCAGGACATTCATCTTCAGCTCCAATCTGTGATCTGTCCTTATATAGTACCTGTTCGTTGAATATCACATCCCTACTCCGAATGATTTTCCTAATTTGGTCATCCCAAAAACGATATCCAAAATCATTATCTCCATAACCAATAAAGAAACATCTCTTTGATTTCGGATCAAGTTGTCTGCTGGCTGAATCAATATGAACATAAGATAAACAACCAAACACTTTCAAGAGTAAGAGGTTTACTTCTTTGCCGCTCAACACCTCCTCTGGGATTTTGAAATTAAGCGGTACCGAAGGTCCTCTATTGATCAGAAATGCTGCAGTGTTAACTGCATCAGCCCAAAATGATTTTGGGAATCCAGCGTGCAATCTCATGCTCCTGCATGTTCATTAGGGGTTCTATTCATCCTTTCAGCCACACCATTATGTGGGGGTGTACTAGGAATGGTTTTCTCCATCTTGATCCCGTTTTGTTCACAATACTTCTTGAACTCATCGTCTTCATATTCTCCACCATTATCAGATCGTAAGCATTCATCTTTAAGTTGGTCTCGTTTTCCACCATGGCTTTCCACCTTTTAAATGTTTCATAAACATCGGAGTTATTTTTCAGAAAATAAACCCAAACTTTTCTGCTCGAATCATCAATGAATGTGGCATAATATCTTGAGCCTCTGAGGGATGGTACAGGAGATGGACCCCATACATCAGTATGAACCAGCTCCAACTTTGCTGCTTTTGATTCTCTACCACCTTTTGAGAAACTCACTTTTCTTTGTTTTTCAAAGATACAGCTTTCACACAGTTTGTGTTCAACATAATTTAGATCCGGTAGTTTCCCATTTGAATCAGTATCTTCATTCCCTTCTCACTCATATGTCCAAGTCTACAGTGCCATAGACTCGAATTAGCTCCAGCATCCAGTGCTGCTAATGTGTCTCTACAACTGAAAATCATATAAAGTGTTCTAGTTTTCTTTCCTCGAGAAACAATCATGGCTCCTTTGCTCACTTTCCAGGAACCATCACCAAAGGTCACATTATGGCCTTCGTCATCAAGTTGTCCCATCGAGAGAAGATTTCGTGTCAGTCTTGGCACATGCCTTACTTTGTTGATTTTCCAGACAGATCCATTTGAAATTTTCAAATGGACGCCACCTATACCAATTACTTCCAAAGGTTTTCCATCAGCTGGAAAAACTTTTCCATAATCGCCAGCAATGTAATTATTGAACACATCGCGATTACCAGTGGTATGAAATGAAGCTCCCAAGTCCATGACCCAATAGAGCATCATGCACCTCCTCAGTGACAGCATTTGCATTGTTCTTGGTTGATTTGCAGTTCTTTTTCAGGTGACCACTTTCACCACAGCTCCAACACTTCAACTTCTTTTCAAAATTATTTCTGTCCTTTCCATTTATTTACTTGGATCTACCGCGCCATCGGTTAGAATTATTTTCTACACTCCCGCCTCGTCCTCTATTATCAAGATTTAGGACAGATCTCGATGATGTTCCTTCACCAGAATCTATCCTGCGAACTTATTCAGCGAGGATTTGATCTCGGACATCATTGAATTGCAGCTTTCTTTTACCAATATAATTGCTAACTGCTACCCGCATCGGCTCCCAAGAAATTGGTAAAGATGCCAACAGAATAAGTGCATGAATTTCATCATCAAAATTAATTTCAACCAATGTTAGCTGAGAAACAATCGTGTTGAACTCATTGATATGAGCTGCCACTGAAGCACCTTCTTCCATTTTTAAATTAAATAATTTTTTCATCATATGTACTTTGTTGTTTGTTGATGGCTTCTCATGGATATCTGATAAAATGGCCATCATCTCATCCGTGGTTTGTGCCTCTGTCACGTTATGAGCCACGTTCTTTGTTAGGGTTAATCGAATAACACCAAACACCTGTCGGTCAAGAAGCTCCCACTCATCATCCTCCATCTTTTCCGGTTTTCTTCCTGATAGAGGTTGATGCAGCTTCTTGCTATACATATAATCTTTAATTTGTAACCGCCAGAAAGCAAAATCTATATCATCAAACTTGTTGATTCCGGGTCCGGCTCCATCAAATCCAGGCATCGCTTATTTTACCTTAATAAAATATCAAAATGTCTTTTCTGATGTGGAAGATCAGTCAAGGCTGCAACCACAGAGCATACTCGGAATTTTATGAAATTTTATGCCAAGGCTTCAGACACCGTAAAAGGCTCTGATACCAGTTGTTGAGGTATTAATCGATGCGATGTCAATTATGACGGATAAAAATAATCAACAAGAACACAACGATTTTACGTGGTTCACCAAAAAATTGGGCTACGCCCACGGAGCTATTGCAAATATTTTATTTGGGAGAAATTTACATCGAGTGTGCAACAACCCTCAATTTCTCACTATCCGAACACAAGTATAACCGAGAAATTATTTCAAAAAATACCTCACAATATATATATATATATATATATATTCTGTTTTAGGATAAAACTATCGAACGAGTGGCGGATTTGTTATAGAGCATCCTGCACATCATTAGCAAAGGAAAACGCGTGAATTAATTGCTTAATCTTCCCAAATTCCGTTTGCCAATTTCCCAATGTTCACCTGCTCATTTAGTGTAGATGAATAGTCAACAACTTTGACTGAAAGTATTGTTTCCAGAGGAAAAATTTTTTACCTACCATTTTTCAACGAAGCAAACAACCAGCTCCCAAAAATGAAACATATTGGAAACTAAAATAAATGATAAAAGAGGCATATTATCCTGAGATAACAACAGGGATGCAAGTTTTTTCTTAGCAATGGTGTGAGGTTATCCATTACAAAAGGGCAAATAAGCTTGGTGCATGAAGTTCAAAATGTGGGTGGATGTAGGGCAGTTGGAGGTTGACCAAAGCTAGTTGAGTCAATAAGGTTTAACATATAAAGCTGCATCAATTTGATCTTGAAGCGAACACAGAAAGTTCCTTTCCCGTAGTTAAGGATACACCCTATTTTCTCTGAAGCACAAAAGCTGGGAAACTAATCAAGATCGAAGGAAATTCAAGAGTGTACAGACTTTTTAATGGAAGGTGTACAAGAGAGAATTGATTCTTGATGTGCATACGATCAGTTAGCTTGTACCGTGGATTCAATTTTATAGTTCATTTTGTTCTCCCACCTGTGGATGTAGATCAAACTGATCGAACCATGTAATCCTTGTGTCGTCTACAATGCTTTATATTTCTTCTGTAAGTGGTTGTTTAAATCCGTTGAATTATCTTGGACAAAATATAGAACAAGCTCATACTGCTGGTCCAAAGACTGGTAATATCAGTTAGTTTCTTGAAGTTCTTGAAGCCAAAAATCGCAACAAATGGTTACCTTATATCGACATCACTGACATTAAGTCTAGAAGATTCAAATGGTGTAGAAAGTGTTGAACACTCCATGCATAGATCTTGAAGATTCTTGGTGCAACCCAACAGAATATTTTGCACAAAATGGGATCACGATGGAGAAAACCATTCCTGGTACAACCCAATAGAATAGTGCGCTGAAAGGATGAACAAAACCCTTAATCAATGTGCCAGAAGCATGAGATTTCATGATGGAGTGCCAAAATCCTTTTGGGCTGATGCACCTAAATTGAGATCTTTCTGATCACCAGAGGACCATCGGAACTGCTCAATTTTCAAATACCAGAGGAGGTCGGAGTGGTAAAGAAGTAAATATTTCTTTCTTTAAAGTGTTTGGTTGTGTTTCCTATGTTCATATTGATTGAGCTAGCAGAATAAAACTTTATCCAAATCAAAGTGGTATTTCTATATTGGTTATGGAGGTAATGGTTTTGGTTATCATTCTTGGGATGAAAGATCATTCGGAGTAGGTATGTAATCTTCAATGAGTATGTACTATAAAAGGACAAATCAGGCATTGAAACTGGAGGTGAATGTTCTAAAATCAAGAAGATAAATGAAGTACCATTGATAAATATTTCTGTGAATGAACCTGAAAGCAGTAACTGGGAAGATAAAGAAACAACCGCACATGAAGTTGACCCATAAACTCCGAGATTGAACTCAGAAAATCGTCGAGAGCATTCAGAGCACCGGAGAGATACTCCTCAACACTTCATTATAGTTTGCTGTCTGATAAAGATAAACCAGAGGCCTATGCAGAAGCCATTCAAAATGATGATTCAACCAACTGGAAGTTAGTCATGAAGGATTAGATGGATTCACTATCATCCAATAATACATGGGAGCTGACAGAACATTTGGAAGACATTACACAACAAGTGAGTGTACTAGTCAAAAGAAGAACATGATGGTAAAAATGGTAAAATGCATGACTTGTTGAAAGGCTGTCGAACACGAGAAAGCATTGATTATACCAAAATTTTCTCTCCAATCGTGAAATTAACTACTATCAGAACTGCACTTGGACTAGTGGCAAAAAATGATTTACATCTGGAGCAATTAGATGTAAAGACGGCTTTTGTCAAGCCCGGAACTCATAATCATGGTTAAGCACATAATTAACGATAAAACACGGAAGCTTAAAAGCGGGTTAAAATGTTTCTTCTGGTCTGATACAAAAATAACAAGTAAAGTATTCGAATACTCAAAATATAGATACTATTCCATCATCCTTACTTATATGCAGGAAAGTCATTTAAAAACTATTTCGCAAACACAGCTAATCCTGCTCACAATACATGCAGAAAGCCATCTAATAAAGAAACATCTAATCTCCCAAATATATATATATTATATATATATATATATCCAACCATAAACATAAACATCAAGTCAATAGATAGCAACAACTACACATGGCATCCCCTCGTAAATGACTCGATAAAATATATATACATAACTGGGACACTCAATCAACACCCTATGGAGCTCCACTAGCTGACGCTCCATCTGGCACCGCTGGACCAATTGGATAACTTGCAATGGTCAACAACATGACCAAAGCAACACAAAGGGAGAGGTCAAACCACAATACGAAGAACAATATAAAAAAACAATTGAAGTATGAATGACATATGCTACATGCTACGCAATGCGTGTCTGGTAGCGAGAATAATGGTTACCAAGACCGGAGGGCCAAACAAAGTGATCATCAAAAAGGTCCCAACATCGTCGAGGGGATGGGAGCTACCCGGTGCGTCCTCAATAGAAACAATGACGAAAATGGTCCATAGTCAAGAGGGTGGGAGCTACCCGGGGCATACTCAACGGAAAGACACAAAAAGAGGGTGTCATCACAACCCTCATCACCAAGTGTCCAGCCACTGCATCTAAGGGGGCGGGAGCAACCTGGTGTGTCCTCAATGCTCTCCTCGTGAGTGTGCTACCTCAAATAACACTTACGAGTCCACAAGATTCAATGGAATACAATAGAACAGGCTGCCAAATAGATCTCAAGGTCCAATATGAATGCATATGCTCGATGCCATGTCATAAAAATGAAATCACATAACTGTGAGGAATCAGATTTTAGATTATTGATTAATCGAATTGATTTGGGATTAGTCGCGTGGATCATGAGGGTTTTACGAGAGAAATCTGATTCCAGTAGAATTCAGGCGTTAGTGTTCAGCTGTAGCGCTAGTTGGTGAAGTCTGATCAGTCGTTGATGGCGCGGGAGTAATACGCCGTCGTTTCGTGAAAATCAGACATAGTGCTAATGCAAGGAAATCAGACGTAGCGCATTTCAGACGTCAACGCAAGTCAACGGTTGTGAGGATTGAGAAATTCGAATTTAGAATTTTCAAATTTTGGAATTTCGAATTTTGGTGAAATCTGTTTCCCTGGCGTTTTGAGTAAACGCTGTAGTTTCGTGTAACCAGTTGTTGCGCATTTCAGATAGTTACTGTAGCTCGTAGCTGGTGGAATTTAAATCAGTAGTTGCGCTTGGTGAGGTTGCTGCTGGCAGCAGGCGCGCAATTACGAGAATGATCGAGGAAGCGACACGTGTTGGTCAACATTTTGGCGTTGACTGCTGTTGGCAGCGTTGATCAGCAGATGCATTGTGAGAGATGCGTTGCGTTGAGTAACCAGTTGCTGTTGAGAGGCGACGTCGTTTTATTACGTTGAAACGCAGTGTTTTGGGTATTGTGTCTGGTACCAGTCGCGAGGAATCTGTTGCGTTGTTTATCCAGTTGCTGGTTTGTTTAACCAACTGTTGACAGATATGATGACGTATACTTTGCTACGTCGTTTTGCGTTAGTTAGTGGGAGCCTTCATACATCATCGTTTTGAATTGTTTCGCGTAACCAGTCGCTGGTGGTTTTTGAAAGGAATCTGTTACCAGCTTTTGGTTGCTTCGCAAGAGAAATCTGTTGTCAGCTGGCGGAACGCTGCGGCGTCGTTTTGTTTAGTTGGAACGGTGTTGTTTTGATGCTACTTTGCAAATGCAACGCCTGGTGGTTGCTGCTGGTTTTGTTAAGAGGAAAATCTGGTTTCTGTTGAAAGCAACAACTGGTATCTGTTGTGAGATACCTACTGTTCTCGAATACTGTTCACGACGTCTGGTTATTTCGAGAACAGCAGTAGTTGGATTGAGATATATATATATATAGATAAGTGTTGATCGACACTTAGAATTATTATAAACCCTACATTTCTTATCTTCAACCTCAAACCCTCGTTGAGCTACTGTTCACTGTAAATCTTTTCCTCCAATTGCCGCCGCTTCCCGCCGTTGTTTCGAGAGATATCGGTGGCGCTGAACTCCCTGAAGCTTGCTCTTCCGATTGTTACCCATTAGAGGCTGTAGAACGACTTGTGGAATAGAGTGTGAAGCTGCTGGTGTGCGAAGATTTCTGGAGAAATCTGGCAGATCGTTCTTTGGGTGTTTTGCGTCTTTGGGTAAGTAATTCCTTGCCAAGTTTAAGCCTCGTTTAGGAGTTGAGAAGTACTCTGTAGGATTCGGTAGTTGAATTATGCTACTGGATCTTCGAACCTTAGATGTTGAGTTCGAATTTAACTGATTGTTAGATACCTAGTACAGATTTGAATTCCAGGGAGTCTCTGCCGTGATTGCAGTAGCAGGAGGAAGCTGATTTGCTTCAGTGGTTTTGCCGTGCCTTGGTAAAAATCTGTTGAATTAGAATTCAGTCATTGAAGGTACGACTGAGCGTGATTTAACAGCTTCGAGCATAACCTGCTAGTATTGAAGTTATGAGATTGGCTTTTGTGTGATGGATCTGTATCAACAGATCCAGATTGAATTTTGAATTACACAAAACTTATTATTGTGGTTCTAACAATTCTACTTAGTGTACAGATGCTAGCTATCGAAGAAAAATGTCATGAAGCAGAATCTGTCCAGTCGTGAGGTGAAAAGATAAAGTTCTCAGCTGGTTTGGTTTATCATTTAAACGGCAACTGGATTAGCAATGGAGACGTCCAAAGTTGAGTCAGTTGTTCGTAATCAGGCGGAGGCCAAATTTGATTAGCAGTTATGATACTCGCTAAAAGAGAATATGAACCAGCTGGAACATCAAAGAGAACCAGCTGGAACAATAAGAACCAGCTGATGCGCAAAGAAGTGAACAGTAGAAGTCTGATCGTGTGAAGATTGAAGAAATCTGGTTCACTATATAGTTAAAGTCTGAAATCAGTTATGAAGAGCAAAAACCAGCTGGAGCGCTAAGAGGAATCTGGAATCAGCGATGATGACGTCAGTAGTGATGTCATCACAATCAGCAGTGAGCTACAGTAGAACCAGTCGATGGTATTTGAAGTTAGCGATAGCAAAACGATGTCGTTTGGTTAAATGGATACGACAGCGTTTTGCCTTCGCGCTAAGGTTCAGTCGATGGATTTTGCGATGGTAATAACCAGCAGGTAGCTACAGTGCATCCAGACGCAAGCAACAGTACATCCAGACGTGAGCTACAGTAAACCAGCTGTTGATATGTACCCAGTCGCAGGCTACAGTGTTTTGCATATCCAGTCGACAGGAAATCCAGACGCGGGAAAACCAGACGATGGTAGTTACAATCAGAAGCAAAGAATCCAGACGCAAGCTACAGTGATCCAGTCGCAAGCACTTCAAGACCAACGTCTGAACAACCAGCTGCAAGCACAGACTTTCAAATGGTATCGTTACCACCAGCTGGACAACAAGATGCAGCAGTTGAAGATACAACTAGTAGCGAAGCAGTTGACGAATTTTATTATGAAGATTCACTAAAGATGGATGTCAACTGCTGAGCCTAGTTCAAATGTTTAAGACGACAAAAAGCCTGCAAAAGAAAGGACACAAGGACAACTCCCTGTCGGTACTTCACAGAACATCTTTAAACGGGAAGAATTTGTGTCCAACGGATTGAATTAGAATAGAGGCTATTTAAAGGAGAAGATTTGAAGGAATAAGATGATGACTGTGCGATGATTTCGTGAGGAAACAGAGGGAAGAATATTGGAAACGAAGCAGTAGACCGCCATTAGAGAGGAGAGCATAACGAGTGTCTACTGCTGAGTCTAAATTAGCTTTTGTAGAGCATTTCACTAGTGTGTGAGATTTATTCATTCGAGAGTTGTGCTTACACTGTAAATCTGACACACACAGAGATTCATTCACATTCATTGTATAGTGAATGAATCTCAAACCCAATACAATATCAGATCCCGTCCAAGCACGACGACGTTAAACTCTGTGTTTGTAGCCTTTCTCACATAGGCGTAAAACAAGTGATTGAGTGAACAGCCAAGGGCTGGTAGAGTCTACGAGTTCTCGCAGCTGCTGGTTGCGGGATCGGGTCTGTACATGATGTATAGATCAAATCTTCTAGTGGAACCTTCCTGAAGAAGGAAGAAGGGGAGACGTAGGACATTAAAGTCCGAACTTCCATAAACAAACATTTGGGTGTTTTGCGTCTTTGGGTAAGTAATTCCTTGCCAAGTTTAAGCCTCGTTTAGGAGTTGAGAAGTACTCTGTAGGATTCGGTAGTTGAATTATGCTACTGGATCTTCGAACCTTAGATGTTGAGTTCGAATTTAACTGATTGTTAGATACCTAGTACAGATTTGAATTCCAGGGAGTCTCTGCCGTGATTGCAGTAGCAGGAGGAAGCTGATTTGCTTCAGTGGTTTTGCCGTGCCTTGGTAAAAATCTGTTGAATTAGAATTCAGTCATTGAAGGTACGACTGAGCGTGATTTAACAGCTTCGAGCATAACCTGCTAGTATTGAAGTTATGAGATTGGCTTTTGTGTGATGGATCTGTATCAACAGATCCAGATTGAATTTTGAATTACACAAAACTTATTATTGTGGTTCTAACAATTCTACTTAGTGTACAGATGCTAGCTATCGAAGAAAAATGTCATGAAGCAGAATCTGTCCAGTCGTGAGGTGAAAAGATAAAGTTCTCAGCTGGTTTGGTTTATCATTTAAACGGCAACTGGATTAGCAATGGAGACGTCCAAAGTTGAGTCAGTTGTTCGTAATCAGGCGGAGGCCAAATTTGATTAGCAGTTATGATACTCGCTAAAAGAGAATATGAACCAGCTGGAACATCAAAGAGAACCAGCTGGAACAATAAGAACCAGCTGATGCGCAAAGAAGTGAACAGTAGAAGTCTGATCGTGTGAAGATTGAAGAAATCTGGTTCACTATATAGTTAAAGTCTGAAATCAGTTATGAAGAGCAAAAACCAGCTGGAGCGCTAAGAGGAATCTGGAATCAGCGATGATGACGTCAGTAGTGATGTCATCACAATCAGCAGTGAGCTACAGTAGAACCAGTCGATGGTATTTGAAGTTAGCGATAGCAAAACGATGTCGTTTGGTTAAATGGATACGACAGCGTTTTGCCTTCGCGCTAAGGTTCAGATTCGAGAGTTGTGCTTACACTGTAATTCTCTCACACACAGAGATTCATTCACATTCATTGTATAGTGAATGAATCTCAAACCCAATACAATATCAGATCCCGTCCAAGCATGACGACGTTAAACTCTGTGTTTGTAGCCTTTCTCAAATAGGCGTAAAACAAGTGATTGAGTGAACAGCCAAGGGCTGGTAGAGTCTACGAGTTCTCGCAGCTGCTGGTTGCGGGATCGGGTCTGTACACGATGTATAGATCAAATCTTCTAGTGGAACCTTCCTGAAAAAGGAAGAAGGGGAGACGTAGAACATTGAAGTCCGAACTTCCATAAACAAACAGCTGGTCCATTTATTTAAGCTTTCCGCATATGTATTTTACATTTAGCACTCACGCATACACCATGGCACACACAGTTAGTCGAACAGATTTCTGTTTACAGAAATCTGTTTGCATTAAGTATTTTAAAATTTAGGATTCAGTTCTGGTGTCTTCCGCATGATTTTATTTCATACCAGATCTGTCTCCGGTGTTCTGTTTTTAATGTTCAAGAACCAGAGGTATTGCACCTCATAATAGCAGCGCAATGTTTTTAATTTTTGACAGTAGCGCTTGCTAACATTAAATTTCCTGATTTTCGGACCTAACAAGTGGTATCAGAGCAGGTTGTTCTTGAACGAGCACTCATTTTAAAACGCATGTGCTATGTTTTAAAATGTTTTAAATGATTTTGAGAAGCTTATTTTATGAAGGCCAGATGAAAATGATTTGCTTTATATATAGAACTGGTTTTCTCTTGATGAACTGTCACGGAATGTGCGAGTTCCGTGCGGATGCCAAGATCCTATTTTGGTTGGGCTATAAGTTCACCTGGAGCGAGGCTCGGTGACAAGCACATGGGACGAAATAGGAGATATGAAAATCTAAGCAACTGTCACAGTTTCTTTCTGGTTCTTCATATGTGAGTGACTCAGTAGCACATGTTTATTCGAAACAATTCTTAAAAGTGCTCTGATAGTTTTCAAAATTTCTGTTATGCGGAATTTCAGCTGGTGCTTCAATTTATTTTAAATGATTTGAGCTTATATTATAAAAGATAGGGAGAGTTTTTATTAATCTCTCGTCTGCATATTATAAGCTAAAGCAGAAGAACACTTTTAGCTCTTTCAAAATCATATCTTTCATGCATTTGGTTCTTCCCACAAATCTGTTTTTGATTTACAAAATTTAAAATTCCTGCTGTCACGTTGTTTTTGTTGTGACAGTGTAGGGAGAGCTTTGATTTAAATTTTGGGAAGACCAGCTTTCGACCTCTTTTTGATTCCCACAAAAAGGGAGAGAATTGTTAGATCATGCATTTGTTATTTAAAAGTCTTGTGTAAATCAAAAAGGGAGAGATTGATGGATCTGTATCAACAGATCCAGATTGAATTTTGAATTACACAAAACTTGTTATTATGGTTCTAACAATTCTACTTAGTGTACAGATGCTAGCTATCGAAGAAAAATGTCATGAAGCAGAATCTGTCCAGTCGTGAGGAGAAAAGATAAAGTTCTCAGCTGGTTTGGTTTATCATTTAAATGGCAACTGGATTAGCAATGGAGACGTCCAAAGTTGATTCAGTTGTTCGTAATCAAGGCGGAGGCCAAATTTGATTAGCAGTTGTGATACTCGCTAAAAGAGAATATGAACCAGCTGGAACATCAAAGAGAACCAGCTGGAACAAGATCTCATATCTGCAATGATTTGCAGGTGATGACAAGAAGTCGACGTCTTAGAGAGGGTGAGACCCACTTGAGGTTTGGCAATGGAGCAAGAGTTGCTGCAGTAGCTATAGGAGATGTTTACTTATTTCTATCTTCTGATTTTAAGTTGTTGTTAAGAAACGTTTTATTTGTTCCCGAATTAATAAAGAACATTATTTCTGTTTCTATGCTTGATAGTGATGGATATTCTTGTATGTTTGCTAATTCGATTTGCAATATTTACAAGAATGAATGTTTAATCGGAATTGGGGAACGCGAAAACGATTTATACACCTTAAAATTAAAAGACGTTCCAACTCGCGATGTCGAAGCACATACAACAACGATTAAAAGGAAACACGATAACTTGAACCCAGCACAACTTTGGCACGCTAGGCTAGGTCACATTTCTCTAAGTAGGATGAACAAGTTAGTTAGGAGTGACATGTTTGATTTGTCAGACATTAACTCTCTACCGACTTGTGAGTCTTGTCTAAAGGGAAAGATGACCAAGCAACCCTTCAAGGGCAAGGGTGAGCGTGCTCAAGGCCTATTGGATTTGATCCATACTGATGTGTGCGGCCCGTTTAGTATTGGTACTAAATATGGTCACACATACTTCATCACCTTTACCGACGATTTCTCAAGGTATGGGTACTTGTACTTGATGAAGCACAAGTCTGAATCCTTTGAAAGGTTCAAAGAATTCAAGGCTGAAGTAGAAAATCAATTAGGCAAAAGCATTAAAGCACTTCGATCCGATCGAGGTGGTGAATACTTAAGTGCTGAGTTTCAAGACTATCTGAAAGAGAATGAGATTCTCTCACAGTGGACCCCTCCGACCACACCACAGCTCAATGGTGTAGCGGAGCTTCGTAACCGAACCTTGTTGGACATGGTTCGATCTATGATGAGCTTCACTGAGCTTCCTACCTCGTTTTGGGGCTATGCGCTCGAAACGGCGATAATGTTGTTGAACAATATCCACACCAAGGCAGTGGATAAGACCCCATATGAGATATGGATGGGCAAACCACCCAAGTACTCATTTATGAGGATTTGGGGATGTCCTGCTTACGTGAAGCAGACAGTGGGAGATAAGCTGGATACGAGATCCATCTTATGCTACTTCATTGGGTATCCAAAGAATCCATTGGATACTACTTCTACTATCCGAACGAAACAAAAGTGTTTGTTTCTAGGAATGCCACCTTTATGGAAAGGGAATTTCTACTTGATAGAAAAGGCAAAATAGTAGAACTCGAAGAGGTTCGAGATCCAATAGAAGTACCAGGTGAGTCTCCCGTACCTCCAGAGCCAGTACCAGAAATGGTCGCACCTAGGAGATCCGAAAGGGTTCCTAGGGCTCCTGAGAGATATGGTTTTCTCCTTGAAGATGATCAATCTGATCAAGTTATTGGATCTGATCCAAGAACTTTCAAGGAGGCAATTTCCGATGCTGATTCTAATTTGTGGCTTGAAGCAATGCAGTCTGAGTTTGACTCAATGCATGCTAACCAAGTTTGGACTCTTGTTAACCCTCCCGAAGGAATTGTTCCTATTGGGTGCAAATGGGTATACAATAACCAAGTTTCTGGTTAACCCTCCCGAAGGAATTGTTCCTATTGGGTGCAAATGGGTGTACAAGAGGAAAATTGGGCCTGATGGTAAGGTAAGGTAATATTCTTAAGTACTTGCGAAGGACTAAGAATATGTTCATGGTCTATGGGGGTGGTGAACTGAAACTGGAAGGCTACACTGATTCTAGCTTCCAGTGTGACGTGGATGATTCGAAATAAACCTCTGGATTTGTTTTCATGGTGAAGGATATTCTTAAGTACTTGCGAAGGACTAAGAATATGTTCATGGTCTATGGGGGTGGTGGACTGAAACTGGAAGGCTACACTGATTCTAGCTTCCAGTGTGACGTGGATGATTCGAAATCAACCTCTGGATTTGTATTCATGCTCAATGGTGGTGCTGTCTCTTGGAAGAGTTCCAAGCAAGACACCATCGTGGATTCAACCTCTGAGGCTGAGTACATTGCAGCATCAGCTGCTTCTAAAGAGGCCGTTTGGATAAGGAATTTCGTCCAAGAGTTGGGCGTCATCCATAATGGAGTTGGTCCAGTCCCGGTGTACTGCGACAACACGGGTGCCGTTGCGCAAGCAAAGGAGCCTAGGTCTCACCAAAGATCCAAACACATACTGAGGAAATACCACATAATCCGGGATATTGTGGCTAGAGGTGACATAACAGTTGAGAGAGTCGCCTCTGCGGACAACGTTGCTGATCCACTTACGAAGCCATTGCCAGGACTCTTGTTTGAAAAACATCGCGAAACAATGGGACTGCGTCTGATGAGTAGTTGGCTTTAGGGAAAGTGGGAGATTGTTAGAGTAGATGCCCAACTAGCCAACTTGTGGCGTGTGGGTTTATAGACTCTTGTATATGACAATCTTTATATATGATATTCGCATTTATCCATATGGCATTCTTTACTTTCATTGTGTGTATGATGATTAACAATTGCGTTGAGTAAAGACCTAGAATACACCTAAGTGTATGTTAGATATGATAGTGGGTATGACGGCTATCATGAAACACATCTAAGGTCACTGTGTATTCTGAACATGTTCCTAGTCGATTGGGCCGTCAAAATGAGGATAAGGCCGCCCGAGTTCGAGACTAGTATCTGCGATGCGAAGTACCATGTTTCATTGGTAGGGAGCATTGTGATGTTCTGAGCATGCAGATAGATAGTGACCTGGTGATCTATCGAACTACACTCCTTCGGACTCTCCAAGTGGTTACCATTTGTCGAGTGGGTCAAATCGTGATTTGCCGATGTTGAGGGGCAAAACGGTCATTTTGCACTGGGGTTCTGAAAAATGGTTTTTCAGATCATAGTATTCAGTTTTGGAAACTGAGTCGATCGGTCCGATCTGATCGGCGATCGGAGTTACGATGAAGTCGCGGTGATGGGGATGAAGGGCCGGTCCAAGTCCTTCACCTAGTCAATTTAATTAAGACTAGACTTCATTAATCAAACAATTAAGCAAACCCTAACCCTAAGCACTCTTGGCCGCCGCCCCCTTCTCTTCCTCAAGCCTCACGCCGCGCCGCCGCTAAGTCGCCGCCGCTCTCCGGACTTGCTCCGGCTAGTTTTTTCGAGGAGAATCCGTTGGCGATAAAATCCCTCAGTCTTCTAGTGCAGGCTGATTGGAGGGAGATCGATTCCGGTCGTGGACCTGATTGACGGATCTACCGCCATCTACCGTGAAGAGCCGGCGTTCTTGTAATTCCGGTTGGAGCCAGGCACGATTTGCCAGCAAGGTATTCCTATAAAACACCCTATGAATGTCATAGAATTTGATTTGTTTATATCGTATTGATCGTCTCCCGGCACATGTTTTTCGTTCTTCCGCTGCCCCGCCGGGAGGCGTGATCCGGATCCCAACATACAGTACATCCAGAGGCAAGCAACAGTACATCCAGATGTGAGCTACAGTAAACCAGCTGTTGATATGTACCCAGTCGTAGGCTACAGTGTTTTGCATATCCAGTCGACAGGAAATCCAGACGCAGGAAAACCAGACGCTGGTAGTTACGATCAGAAGCAAAGAATCCAGACGCAAGCTACAGTGATCCAGTCGCAAGCACTTCAAGACCAACGTCTGAACAACCAGCTGCAAGCACAGACTTTCAAATGGTATCGTTACCACCAGCTAGACAACAAGACGCAGCAGTTGAAGATACAACTAGTAGCGAAGCAGTTGACGAATTTTATTATGAAGATTCACTAAAGCTGGATGTCAACTGCTGAGCCTAGTTCAAATGTTGAAGACGACAAAAAGCCTGCAAAAGAAAGGATACAAGGACAACTCCCTGTCTGTACTTCACAGAACATCTTTAAACGGGAAGAATTTGTGTCCAACGGATTGAATATGAACAGAGGCTATTTAAAGGAGAATATTTGAAGGAATAAGATGATGACTGTGCGATGATTTCGTGAGGAAACAGAGGGAAGAATATTGGAAACGAAGCAGTAGACCGCCATTAGAGAGGAGAGCATAACGAGTGTCTACTGCTGAGTCTAAATTAGCTTTTGTAGAGCATTTCCCTAGTGTGTGAGATTTATTCATTCGAGAGTTGTGCTTACACTGTAAATCTGACACACACAGAGATTCATTCACATTCATTGTATAGTGAATGAATCTCAAACCCAATACAATATCAGATCCCGTCCAAGCACGACGACGTTAAACTCTGTGTTTGTAGCCTTTCTCACATAGGCGTAAAACAAGTGATTGAGTGAACAGCCAAGGGCTGGTAGAGTCTAGGAGTTCTCGTAGCTGCTGGTTGCGGGATCGGGTCTGTACACGATGTATAGATCAAATCTTCTAGTGGAACCTTCCTGAAGAAGGAAGAAGGGGAGACGTAGGACATTGAACTCCGAACTTCCATAAACAAATCGCTGGTCCATTTATTTAAGCTTTCCGCATATGTATTTTACATTTAGCACTCACGCATACACCATGGCACACACAGTAAGTCGAACAGATTTCTGTTTACAGAAATCTGTTTGCATTAAGTATTTTAAAATTTAGGATTCAGTTCTGGTGTCTTCCGCATGATTTTATTTCATACCAGATCTGTCTCCGGTGTTCTGTTTTTAATGTTCAGGAACCAGAGGTATTGCACCTCATAATAGCAGCGTAAAGTTTTTAATTTTTGACAGTAGCGCTTGCTAACATTAAATTTCCTGATTTTCGGACCTAACAGGTGGTATCAGAGCAGGTTGTTCTTGAACGAGCACTCATTTTAAAACGCATGTGCTATGTTTTAAAATGTTTTAAATGATTTTGAGAAGCTTATTTTATGAAGGCCAGATGAAAATGATTTGCTTTATATATAGAACTGGTTTTCTTTTGATGAACTGTCACGGAATGTGCGAGTTCCGTGCGGATGCCAAGATCCTATTTCGGTTGGGTTATAAGTTCACCTGGAGCGAGGCTCGGTGACAAGCACATGGGACGAAATAGGAGATATGAAAATCTGAGCTTGAACTGTCACATTTTATTTCTGGTTCTTCATATGTGAGTGACTCAGTAGCACATGTTTATTCGAAACAATTCTTAAAAGTGCTATGATAGTTTTCAAAATTTCTGTTATGCGGAATTTCAGCTGGTGCTTCAATTTTTTTTAAACTGATTTGAGCTATATTATAAAAGATAGGGAGTAGTTTTTATTAATCTCTCGTCTGCATATTATAAGCTAAAGCAGAAGCATACTTTTAGCTCTTTCAAAATCATATCGTTCATGTATTTGGTCCTTCCCACAAATATGTTTTGATTTCCAAAATTTAAAATTCCTGCAGTCTCGTTGTTTTTGTTGTGACAGTGTAGGGAGAGCTTTGATATAAATTTTGGGAAGACCAGCTTTCGACCTCTTTTTGATTCCCACAAAAGGGAGAGAATTGTTAGATCATGCATTTGTTATTTAAAAGTCTTGTGAAAATCAAAAAGGGAGAGATTGATGGATCTGTATCAACAGATCCAGATTGAATTTTGAATTACACAAAACTTATTATTGTGGTTCTAACAATTCTACTTAGTGTACAGATGCTAGCTATCGAAGAAAAATGTCATGAAGCAGAATCTGTCCAGTCGTGAGGTTACATGATAAAGTTCACAGCTGTTTTGGCTTTTCATTTAGACGGCAGCTGGATTATCAATGGAGACGTCCAAAGTTGAGTTAGTTGTTCGTAATCAGGCGGAGGCCAATTTAGACCAGCAGCTGTGATATTCGCTAAAGGCTGGAGAAAGGTTCGAAGAAGAAGATGAAAATCAGTTATGAAGAGCAAAAACCAGCTGGAGCGCTAAGAGGAATCTGGAATCAGCGATGATGACGTCAGTAGTGATGTCATCACAATCAGCAGTGAGCTACAGTAGAACCAGTCGATGGTATTTGAAGTTAGCGATAGCAAAACGATGTCGTTTGGTTAAATGGATACGACAGCATTTTGCCTTCGCGCTAAGGTTCAGTCGATGGATTTTGCGATGGTAATAACCAGCAGGTAGCTAGTACATCCAGACGCAAGCAACAGTACATCCAGACGTGAGCTACAGTGAACCAGCTGTTGATATGTACCCAGTCACAGGCTACAGTGTTTTGCATATCCAGTCGACAGGAAATCCAGACGCGGGAAAACCAGACGCTGGTAGTTACAATCAGAAGCAAAGAATCCAGATGCAAGCTACAGTGATCCAGTCGCAAGCACTTCAAGACCAACGTCTGAACAACCAGCTGCAAGCACAGACTTTCAAATGGTATCGTTACCACCAGCTGGACAACAAGACGCAGCAGTTGAAGATACAACTAGTAGCGAAGCAGTTGACGAATTTTATTATGAAGATTCACTAAAGCTGGATGTCAACTGCTGAGCCTAGTTCAAATGTTGAAGACGACAAAAAGCCTGCAAAAGAAAGGACACAAGGACAACTCCCTGTCGGTACTTCGCAGAACATCTTTAAACTGAAAGAATTTGTGTCCAACGGATTGAATTTGAACAGAGGCTATTTAAAGGAGAAGATTTGAAGGAAGAAGATGATGACTGTGCGATGATTTCGTGAGGAAACAGAGGGAAGAATATTGGAAACGAAGCAGTAGACCGCCATTAGAGAGGAGAGCATAACGAGTATCTACTGCTGAGTCTAAATTAGATTTTGTAGAGCATTTCCCTAGGGTGTGAGATTTATTCATTCGAGAGTTGTGCTTACACTGTAAATCTGACACACACAGAGATTCATTCACATTCATTGTATAGTGAATGAATCTCAAACCCAATACAATATCAGATCCCGTCCAAGCATGACGACGTTAAACTCTGTGTTTGTAGCCTTTCTCAAATAGGCGTAAAACAAGTGATTGAGTGAACAGCAAAGGGCTGGTAGAGTCTAGGAGTTCTCGCAGCTGCTGGTTGCGGGATCGGGTCTGTACACGATGTATAGATCAAATCTTCTAGTGGAACCTTCCTGAAAAAGGAAGAAGGGGAGACGTAGAACATTGAAGTCCGAACTTCCATAAACAAACAGCTGGTCCATTTATTTAAGCTTTCCGCATATGTATTTTACATTTAGCACTCACGCATACACCATGGCACACACAGTAAGTCGAACAGATTTCTGTTTACAGAAATCTGTTTGCATTAAGTGTTTTAAAATTTAGGATTCAGTTCTGGTGTCTTCCGCATGATTTTATTTCATACCAGATCTGTCTCCGGTGTTCTGTTTTTAATGTTCAAGAACCAGAGGTATTGCACCTCATAATAGCAGCGCAAAGTTTTTAATTTTTGACAGTAGCGCTTGCTAACATTAAATTTCCTGATTTTCGGACCTAACACTGTGAAATCTGTGATTATGTGAACTGCCTGAATTACTGAATTGTATGCGTTGTTTACATATGTTATACATGTAGAAATTAGATATGAATTTCCTGTCATTCATGCATACATCTTGAGCCAGATTGATCGATTGATGACCCGAGATTAGAGCCACGTTGTTACTGGCCAACAGATGTGTTGTGTGGAATAGTCCAACGCTATCATCGGAGTGGTGCTCGACTGTGTTTTCGTATCGGAATACTACCAAGCTGTGATGGGCTGACGGGCATGGAATATCACGGACCGATGATTCCACCGGTTGACTTACTGTGTGGGTTTAGAGGCTCGACTGATTTTGATTTGCCAGTTGATATGATGGTCTTGATATCCGATTTTACTTGATAGCCTCATGCATCTCATGACTTTAGATACTGCATGTTGTGAGTTGCTGTTTATTTAGAGCTCTTCGTAGTGAGGCTTGACCTCGTATTTCTTTTTCTGCTTTGTGTTGTTTGGGTCTGTGTTACCCATTTGCAGGATCTTCAGGTAACCAAGCTGGATCGAGAGGAGTGACAGATGGTCGATCCCCATTTCCTTGAGTCCCAGTTTATTTTATATATGTATTGAACCGGGGGATGCCCCGTGTTTCTTGTATTTGGGGATCTATTTCTGATTTGAGATATTGTTGTTACCTGGTTTGTATGAGTTGGAGTTAACCTTTTGGTGCTGACTGCTGAATTGTAGCGTTAATCAGCTGTTGAGCTTGTGAGGTTTTGATTCAGTCGTGGGAGCAACGTGACGTAATTTTGATAAGTTGGAACGCAGCGTTTTGGGTGTAACGCTTTGTGTCAGCTGTTGGCAGAGAAGGTGACGTGTCCCTTACATCGTCGTTTGAATTGTTTAGCGCGACCAGATGCTGGTTGTTTTGAAATGAATTTGTCGTCAGCAGTTGGAGCGCTGCGGCGTCGTTTTGATTAGTTGATGCGGCATCTTTTTGATGTTCCTTTGTGAATGCAACGTCTGGTGGTTGCTGTTGATTTCTGTTGAGAGCAAAAGATGGTTTCTGTTGTAAGATTCCTACTGTATCGACGTCTGATCATTTAGAACAGCAGCTGTTGGAATTTGGGAGATATATTTATAGATAAGTGTTGATCGACACTTAGAATTATTTTGAACCCGATATTTCTTATCTCCATCTTCAAACCCTCGTTTAGCTACTGTTCACCGTGACTCTTTTCCGTCGATTGCCGCCGTTCTCCGCCGTTGTTTTGAGAGATTGTGGTGGCGCTGGATTCCTTGAGAGTTCCTCTTTCGATTGTTACCCATTTGAGGCTATGGAACGACCTTGGAGAGGATCGCGAAGTTGCTGTTTTCTTTGACCAGTGGAACCCGATAGTTCTTCCGCTAGTTTCAGCTTCTGGATTTGAGGTTCTAGGTGCATCCTGCCGTGATTGCCGTAGCAGGAGGAAGCTGACTTGCTTCAGTTGTTTTGCCGTGCCTTTGTAAAATCTGTTGAGATAGAAATCAGCCGTTGAAGGTACGAATTGAGCAGATTTAACAGCTTTGAGCATGGACATGGCTGTAATTGATGTTATGAAATCTGCTGATGTGATTCTATGACTTTACGTGATACAGTTTGTTGAATTGTTTGAGTTTCACATACTGTTTTCACGTATTGAATAGTATGCATATTTTATTGGCATACATGCATACATCTTGAGCCTGATTGACAGATTGATTGATGACCTGATTGAAAGCCACGTTGTGACTGGCCGATAGATGTGTCGTGCCTAAAAAGTCCAACGCTATCATCGGAGGTGACTACCGGATTCGAGTGTCTACCATCGAGCTGTGATGGGCTGACGGGTCCTGAAGATCACAGACCGATAATTTCCCCGTTTGATACACCGTGCGGGTATAGAGGCTTATTGAGATGATTTTCTAGTTGATACACTGGTCCAGCTATCTGATCCTTGATAGCCCTCATGCATTTCATGGCATTGATTTATAGCGTGTTGCATGATTAGCTGTTTTGATAGCTCTTCGTACTAAGGCTTGACCTCGTATTTCTTTTCCTGCTTTTGTGTTGTTTGGGTCTGTGTTACCCATTTATAGGATCTTCAGGTAACCAAGCTGGACCGAGTGGAGTGCCAGCTGGTCGATCCCTATTCCCTTGAGTCCTATTTATTTTATGATATGTATTGAACCGGGGGATGCCCCGTGTTTTTATGTATTGGGGATCTGTATTTGAATTGTGATTTGATGTTACCTGTTTTATATGAGTTTGAGTCAACTCGTATTTTGATTATGAATCGTTTGACTGATGATTTTGAGTTCATGCCCTTTTATTTCGAAAAATATTTAAGCCCGATTTTATGCTTCCGTGATTATGTGCTTAATTGTGCTATAATCTTTGTTTATTAGCACGGGGCCTGAAATTTTGGTATCAGAGCTTAAACTGGGATAAGCTCGATTTCCTTTGATCACACTCGAGTCTAGGCACAGAATTTTTAATTGATTTTGATTGACTCTGTGGCTTATGTGATCTTTATCTGTCTATGTGATATATCTGCTGTGAGATCTTACCTCTAGATTGTTTAGATGCCGCCGAGGAGAGGAAGAGGTAGGACGACTAGACGTACTGAGGAGGAGTCTAGGGCGGGTAGTGATGACGATATCCATCAGGTTGAGAATGTTACTAGGAAGATAGGCGAGATGGAGTTGGTTTTTGTGAGGCTCTCTGCTCACAATTAATCTTCTAATCTTAATCAGTGGGTTATTAATGTAAACTAAACACGTTTAACAATCTAATCTGGTTTATACATAACGTACTTAAAAAAAAAAAATTTACAACCAGCAGAAGCGTAAATCAGCAGAAGCATAATAAGTTCAGCTAGTAGTGTAAACATGATTCATTTACACAAATACTTCAAAGTTTACAGCGGTTACAAACTAAGTTCACTAGTACATGCTTATGTCTTATATACAAAACCAGACTTGAGCAACCTAAGACCAGTCGTCCAAACATTAAACTACCAGCTGGTGTTTAATCTTCTTGCTGCTGATCTAGCGTCTAGGTAGTGTCTCTCGCTACCCGTAGTTGCTCCCCACTAGTTCTTTCTTCCTGTTGTCATGCACACATACAAAACAAAACAACAGCCGGATAAACTCCGGTGAGAATCATCTCAATATAATCAGCAGGTACGCATAATAACAATAAAATGCACAACAGTTTATCAACTGTAAGACAAATGCATGACATGAAATGCTTCTAGTTCTCCTCTTCATTCTCAGAATTGATTCCATATCAGTTCGACGCCATCAAGATTCGTATCCGATCTTGACATGAATATTCATCTATCGAAACCATCTCCGGCTTCGAAAATCAGGCCAACTCAGTCCTGGGCATTAGAATCAATTCAATTCTCTTCAATATGCAAACTCATGCAATTATAAAAGATCCACTACCTGTGATGGATCGACACACACATAACTCAAGTTCTAAATCAAGAACAGTAATCAAATATGTATGTGATTTCAGCGGAATACTCAATAAATATCATTCTCGAGTAATCTAGTTCCTGACTCCTCTGTCAGATTATACCTTTATTCCTCTGTTTTCAATTCTTTCAATCAGTGTTCTTACACTCTGTTCCTCACTTCCGAAGATACTTGCAAGCTCAAAGGTCTATAACTGAAATCAAGATGTTCTCAGCATTTCAAATTCACTCCTATTTATAGACAACGCTCTCTGTATATCTCGCAGCATTTCCAACGTATTCAATTCGAGTTCCACGTGTCACGCTGAGTAATTCAACAGGATATACTTCCACCGCTTCGAGGGTGGATAACGATAAACAAATTCCTCAACTGCTGTTCATCGTCCTCAGTCGCTGTTCGAATATCGTTGTTCTTCAGCAGACGCAATAATCAGCTGTAGTAGTAACCAGTCGCAACAACAGGAATCCAGTCGCAACGTAAATCCAGTCGCAACATTTCAAAACTCAAAACGATGTCGTTATAACTAATCTCAACGACGTCGTTACGTATCCTCAGTTGGTACTACTTTGATTAAAAGACACCAGCAGCTGGTCGCACTCTTATGCCAACAGCTGATTTCGCAACATTAGTCAAAACGGCATCGTATCAACATTTCCTGTTTATAACTAAAACGCTGTCGCATTGTTCCCTCGACTGGATAACCAGCAGATACCAAAATCTCTCGACTGATTTCCAATTCCTCGTCTGGTTGCTAAACGCCATCGTATCGAGGTTCCTGTTCCTAAGTCAAAACGCTGTCGTATTATTCTCTCAGCTGGAACCATTTTCCCTTCGACTAGTTTGCGTTCATTATCAAAACGACGCCGTCGCACCTACGTCATCATCAATCAGCCGATACATCAATAATCAGCAGATACACATCGATAACCAGCAGGTACATAAATCAGCAGATGGGTAAGAAACTCTTACTGCTGATTCCTCGTGCGTAACAGTAATCAACACGTGGCGCTCTAGCATTAACTCTTGTCTTCGCGCGTTTGTTTCCAGCTGAGCCAAACAATTCACGCTTCACGCCTCAACTGAATTTCAAAATTCCACCAGTTGCGAGCTACAGTAACCTGCTGCTGATTTTATCAAATCGCTTCGCCTGGTTACTTCGTCTGGTTCTCACACTTAGCGCGATTTAACGATACACAGTTCCTGAATCACCCAACACTTCCAGAAGAAATCCGAGCTCATAATCAAGCTTCATTAATTCGTAAATGTCGAAATTACTCTACTAATCCTCTTATTAATGATTCTGGGCATTACATTTCTCCCCCTCTAAGATTCGAGTTCGTCCTCGAACTCATCAGCATTCGCTATCTATATATAAACATAAGGAGAAAGTGATGCTGAACAGGAGCTAACCTTATTGGAAGAGATATGGAAATCGTTGTTTCATGTCATCTTCTACTTCCCACGTTGCTTCTTCAACGCCATGTCGATTCCATTGAATCTTCACTAATGGAATCATCTTCGTTCGAAGTTTCTTTTCTTTTCGATCAAGAATCTGAATTGGTTGTTCAAAATAACTCAAAGTTTCATCCAACTCAGCTTCTTCAGCAGGAATAATATGAGAAGTATCAGGCATATACTTTCTCAGCATCGATACATGAAAAACATCATGTATACCCAAAAGAGATGGAGGTCAAGCCAATCGATATGCAAGATCACCTACCTTCTCTAAAAAAAGCGGAAATAAAGAAACCTGCTGGTTTATTACAAAGTCTAGCAGTTCCTGAATGGAAATGGGATCATATTTCCATGGATTTTGTAACGAAATTGCCAAAATCATCCAGAGGTTGTGATGCAATTGGGGTGATTATCGATAGGTTGACAAAATATGCGTGTTTTATTCCCTATAGAATGACCTATCGACATGATCAAATGGCAGATCTGTATGTTAGAGAAGTGGTAAGACTGCATGGAGTACCAAAATCAATTGTGTCTGATAGAGATCCCAGATTTACTTCTCATTTTTGGAGTAGTTTACAGCAAGCGCTGGGTACAAAACTCCATCTAAGCACTGCTTATCATCCTCAAACGGATGGGCAATCTGCAAGAACAATTCAGACACTTGAAGATATGCTTAGAGCAGTAGTATTGGATTTTGATATGACATGGCAGGATTCATTACCGCTGGTGGAATTTTCATACAATAACAGCTATCAAACCAGCATTGAAATGGCTCCATTCGAAGCATTGTATGGAAGAAAGTGTCGTTCACCATATTACTGTGATGATGTTTCAAAAGTACCTGAGTTGGGACCAGATTTAATTAGAGAGATGACTGAAAAAGTAAAATTGATTCAGCAGAGAATGCGAACAGCACAGCATAGGCAAGCCAAATATGGGAATACCAGACGAAGGCCTTTGAGTTTTGAAACAGGGGACAGAGTATTCTTGAAAATTTCATTCTGGGCATTACAGTTTTGGCTAGGTTTTAGCGGACGAACCCTCCTACATTTTCTGCAGCCGAGGGTGGTGCGATGGCTGAAGCTTGGTTAGTTCAGATGGAGTTGTTCGATACTCTGAGTACGCTCCCGAGAAGAGACTGAAGCTGGCGGTGTTGCAGCTGAGAGACAATGCACAGCGCTGGTGGAGAGGTACTTCTCGTATCCTTCGTGATAGTGGGGCTGTGATCACTTGGGAGAGCTTCTGTGAGGTGTTCCGATAGGAGTATACCCCGGATTCCTACTACAACAGCCGGGAGCGGGAGTTCGACAACCTGAAGCAGGGAAACATGCGAGTGGCTGAGTATGCCCGAAAGTTTTCTGCTCTTTTGATGTATGTGCCACATGTATCCAACCAGGAGAGAATGAAGAGGAACAAGTTTCTGAAAGGTTTGAGACCTGATCTGTATCGGATGGTGTTGTCTGGTTCACCTGCGACCTATATTGATGCGGTGAACAGAGAAGTGGTTATTGAGGAGAGTTTGCTGGAGGAGGATGCTCCGATTTAGCCGACTACTGGACGCACCCATCAGCCTGTTCAGGATGCGTCGCAATCTTTTTATTCTCCTCAAGGGTCGCAGCAGCAGTCAAATCGCCAGAGGTTTCGACCTAGAGGGAAAAAGTTCAAGAAGAAGGCGAATTCGAGTTCCTCTGGTTCTACGAGTTCTGGTTCTCGCAGCGGTTCTGGCGGCATGTCTTGTGGACAGTGTGGAGGAAGGCACCCGACTTTGCAGTGTCGTGGAGTTCAGGGGTTTTGTCATAACTGTGGACAGCCCTGACATTTTCAGAGAGTATGTCCTTTGCTGAGGGGTCAGTCTTCAGTTCCTTCGCAGCAGGGATTAGCTGGTGGTTCTTCTCAGAGACCGCAGTTTCCTGCCCCTACCCAACGATCTGGATTCCAACCCCGTGAGCCTTCTAGGTTCGGAGCACATTCGAGACCTCAGTTCCAGATTCCGCAGCAGGCCCTGGCGAACGCTTTGATGAGAGAGCAGGCTGAGGAGACGCCTGCCATAGTGATCGCAGGTACATGCTCTATTTTCGATTATCCCGCGAGAGTTTTATTTGACACTGGAGCATCACACTCTTTTATTTCTGAGTTGTTTGTTTGTGAGTATGGGTTGAGTTCTTCCCCTCAGTTCCAGATTCCGCAGCAGGCCCTGGCGAACGCTTTGATGAGAGAGCAGGCTGAGGAGACGCCTGCCATAGTGATCGCAGGTTACATGCTCTATTTTCGATTATCCCGCGAGAGTTTTATTTGACACTTGGAGCATTCACACTCTTTTATTTCTGAGTTGTTTGTTTGTGAGTATGGGTTGAGTTCTTCCCCATTATGTGATGTTGTTTCTGTGTCTACCCCTGCTGGTGTGAGTCTGTGGTCCCGTGAAGTGGTGTTGGATTGTGTGCTTCGATTTGATGAGCATGTCTTGGTGTCCAATATGATTGTTTTGGGAATCAGATATTTCGACTGCATCTTGTGAATGGATGTATTGTCTAGCTATAAGGCTACTGTTGACTGTTTTCATGGTGTGGTGAGGTTTCACCCTGATTCGGGTGAGAAGTGGGACTTCTACGGTGCTGATTCGTGCTCAAAGATTCCACTGGTGTCCGTCAGGGAGATGTTTAGCCTGCTATCGCTGGATAATGTTGGATTCATGATTTACGCGCTTGACGTATCCCAAGAGCGCGATTGGAGTTGAGCGGTATCCCCATTGTCCGAGAGTTTCCCGATGTGTTCCCGGATGAGATTCCTGGATTCCCTCCGAGACGTGAGATCGACTTCAGCATTGATTTGGTGTCCGGTACCGCCCCGATTTCTAGAGCTCCGTATCGGTTGACGCCAGCAGAGTTGAAAGAACTCAAGGATCAGTTGAGAGATTCTTGGAGAAAGGCTTCATCAGGCCGATTATGTCGCCTTGGGGAGCTCCGATTCTTTTTGTGAAGAAGAAAGATGGGTCTATGAGGATGTGTGTTGATTTTAGACAGTTGAACAAAGCGACGGTGAAGAACAAGTATCCTTTGTCGAGGATTGATGACTTGTTCGATCAGTTGCAAGGATCGGTGGTGTACTCAAAGATTGATTTGCGCTCTAGTTATCACCAGTTGAGGATTAGAGATGCTGACGTGGCGAAGACAGCTTTTCGGACGAGATATGGGCATTATGAGTTTTTTGTCATGCCGTTTGGGTTGACGAATGCCCCAGCTGTTTTCACGGATTTGATGAATCGCGTCTTCAGCGAGTACATCGATCGGTTTGTGATCGTCTTCATAGATGACATCTTAGTGTATTCGAGGAGCATGAGCGAGCATAAGGAGCATCTCAGATTGGTGTTGCAGAGATTGAGAGACTCGCAGCTATACACCAAGTTCAGAAAGTGCAAATTTTGGCTTGACCGAATTATCTTTTTGGGTCATGTGATTTTGGAGCAAGGGATTTCGGTGGATCCGAGTAAGGTCAAAGCAGTTCTTAACTGGGAGATACCTAGTAACATTTCCGAGATCCGTAGCTTCTTGGGATTGACTGGCTATTACAGGCGTTTTATCGATAAGTTCTCTTCGATAGCCAGGCCTATGACTCAATTGACTCAGAAGGATCGAAAGTTCGTTTGGACTGATGAATGCAAGTATAGTTTTCAGACGTTTAAGGAGAAGTTGACTACTACTCCTGTTTTGGCTCTACCGTCTGAAAGGATTCGTTATGCTCCGATGCTTATCTCAATGGTTTGGGATGTGTTCTGATGCAGAACGGGTACGTGATTGCCTATGCGTCTCGACAGTTGAAACCTCACGAGACGAGGTACCCTGTTCATGATTTGGAGTTGGATGCGATAGTGTTTGCCTTGAAGATTTGGTGGCATTATCTGTATGGTGAAGAATTTGTTGTGTACACCGACCACAAGAGCCTGAAATATATCTTCACGCAGTCTGACTTGAATATGAGGCAATGAAGTTGGATGGAATTGCTCAAAGACTTTAACTGTGAGATTCAGTATCAGCCTGGGTAGATGAACTCGGTTGCCGATGCCTTGAGTAGGAAGACCCAGCCTACGATGCTTTCGTTTCTGAGTGTTTCGAAAGACTATGAGCAATTGAGTACTTCTGGTTGGCGATTCCAGCCGAGTGATCAGTACTTTATGGTTTCTTCGATTCAAGTAGAACCGCAGATTGTGAATGACATCAAGGAGGCACAAAAGACTGATCCATACAT
>KQ996470.1:30184-48198 GCA_001598015.1 Dorcoceras hygrometricum
CCAGCGTCGTGCACCAGAATTTTTGGCAAAGGGCTGATTAATTCCTGCGCTTTTGGAACCGCCAGATTTCAGATTTCGTACTTTTTACCAGTTTCAAACTCCTGATTACTGTAAGTGGGTTTTTGCTATTATATTCGTTCGATATATTATATATATATTATTCATGTAAGAATTCAGTTTTGAACCTACTGTTCGAGCACCTTTCTGTTCAGATCTCTGTTTCATTTCAAGCTCTGTTTTGCACTGATATTTATGTCGTAATATGGGTCTACGGAATATTCCACACTCTGGGTTACTTGGTGTAACCACATGGCCTCGACCCTTAGAGGAGTAAAAATTAGGGACTGATCAGTAAACCATAGACAAGTAATTATCAGTGCTTTTCTGCTACTCGTTCTGTTAAGTTCTGACATGCTCTGTCAAGCTCTGTTATGCTCTGTTATGAGATTTGTTATTCAGTATATGAATATGAATATTTGTTATGCTCGAATGGTATCCCCCACTTGCTGAGTGTTTCCCCAAACACTCACACCTTACTGTTGGGGAACCGTGGCGGATCCGGATTCCGTCTCCCGACGAGGCAGCGGAAGAATAAAATTAGGCCGGGAAACGTTCAATACAATTCAATAATAAAGCAAACTATGAACCATTCATAGGGCGTTTAGGCAGTTACCTTGCTGGTGACTTGCGCCTGGCTCCAACCGGAATTACAAGAAGACCAGCTCTTCACGGTAGGCGGCGGTAGATTCGTCAATCAGGTCCACGATCGGAAGGGAGACTCCTTCGTCAGCCTGCACTAGAAGGCCTGACGAGATCAGCACGGACGGAAACTCCTCGAAAAATGGCCGGAACAAATTCCAGCGAGGGGCGGCGGCGCGCGAGGCTTGGAGAGGAGGGGGGGGGGGTGGCCGAGAGATTAGGAGCTAGGATTAGGGTTGTGTAATCAAGTGTTATGATTAAAGCCTCCAAGTCTACATAAATAGACTAGTGATAAACATGGACCGGCCCAACGGGCCCGGGTCCAACGTATGAACATTCAGTTCATCCCTATCACCGTGAATTCATCATAACTCCGATCGCCGATCAGATCGAACCGATCGACTCAGTTTCCAAAAATGAATACTATTATCTGAAAAACCATTTTTCAGAACCCCAGTGCAAAATGACCGTTTTGCCCCTCAACAGCGGGAAATCACGATTTGACCCCTGTTGACTTTTAGGAAGTCGCACTCCCAAAAATCCTCCTCAAGTGATCAACACATTGAGCTTAGTATCCATGCGGGAATCTCGAATCCCGTACTTGTGTGACCCTCAATGGTTCAGGGATACAGCTAGCCGTGGGCCCACAACCATTGTGGCTCCGGAATCACAATTCCGGACTTGCCCATCGGATCATGGTAAGAGCGTCTAGCAACATCGCCCCATGATCCCCTAGGTATCACTGATAGTGCCTGCAAGAACCAGTGGTCGTGGTTAGCGTACAGTACGGTCCTTTCAATCCATATATCCCGATCAGATCAACGACCATTGGTAAATCGAGAGTCGTTATAGATCCGATAGCTATGCATACATCTTGGAGATCGAATAGTGACATCGCGAGTGTAAATAGGTAAACCCATTTACCTAAAACACTTCTAGTACTCTGGCCAGAGATTTATACACTATTATCCCCTCAGATAGCATAGGATATCCACGCATGTCTGCGAGCGGTGAATCCTCGACAACGATGCATCGACTCCTACATGCATCGGGATCTCACCCAATCCCGCCGCCTAATGACCCTAAGTGAGTCGGCAAACGAGACAAAGTGAGACGCCTATCATGTAGAGTCTCAATGACGTTTCGAGTCGTGAGGACTAATCAGTACAATCAAGACCTCGGACTTATCCACTCGACAAATGGTAACCACTTGGAAAGTCTGAACGAGGGTAGTTCGATAGATCACCAGGTCACTATCTATTTGCATGCTCAGAACATCACAATGTTCCCTATCAATGAAACATGGTACTTCGTATCGCAGATACTAGTCTCGAGCTCGGGCGGCCTTATCCTCATTTTGACGGCCCAATCGACTAGGAACTAATTCAGAATACACAGTGACTATTAGATGTGTTTCATGATAGCCATCATATCCACTATCACATCTAACATACACTAGGGTGCATTCTAGGTCTTTATCCAACACAATTGTTAACATTATATAACATAACGAAAATAAAGAATGCCATAAATAAATGCATATTTCAGAAATAAAGATTGTCATATACAAGAGTCTATAAAACCCACACGACACAAGTTGGCTAGTTGGGCATCTACTCTAACATGGTTTTGATTTTTAGGTTTGGAAAATAAGATGTGTTCCATAAGACCCCTCCAAGGATAATTTAAGTTAGGAAATATAAGATTGTTCCCTCTTTAGCCCCCACTAATTAAAATGTTAATTAAAACTCCAAACTTTGGCTTTAAACTTCCAATTTTTGTAATAATAAATTTCCCAATTTTTAAAATATAGAGAAGTTCATTAAAACAGCCCGTATAGGCGAAAAACGGGTTCCCCTTGGAAAATATACATAAAATCCATATTTTTCGGAAATTGCTGCTTAAAATAATGAAATTTGGCTCTTAAATATCTGAGGACTAAAAATTTTAAATAAACTTTCACCTCGGTCATCCCCAGTCTCTTCCACGCGTCCGGAACTCAACCATGCTAAAAAAATGCCATGCACATCATAAAACATAAAATAACACTTAATCACATAAAATGACACATAATGTTCTAAAAACAATTTGCCCCCTAGTCATGCACTCATTCTCACATAATCAGGATTGTTGGGTGTTACAGTTTCTTCCTGAGTTTTCTGGGATGTTCTTCAAAGCAGCTCAAAGGCAGTTTACGTGATTTTTTTCAGTAGCTTACAAGTAGCTTATGTGTTTTTGTTTCTAGAATTTTCCTTAGATATTTTCGATTCCTTCAGACTAAGAAAATCTTCCAAACTGGTAGTTTTTATTTAATTAAGTTCGTGATCTGCTCATTTTTACCCGATCTGGTTGTCCAGCTTGCTTGCGATCTGGTTGTCCAGCCCGCATGCGATCCGATTTCATTTGAAATCCATTTGAAATCTGGTTATTTATTCGGTTATTCATGACCTAATTGTCCATCTGGGTTGAATTTATTTGACCAAATAGATCCAAGCCTGTTTTCCGATCTGACCAGCTTAGTACTCTGCCGTTTATTTCCCCGAGCTGGTCAAACTTAGGTCCAATCTGGATTGGTACAGTAGCTTCAATTTTGATTCTTCGTTTCTTTAGCTTTGATTCGAATGTATAACTCTAATTTGTTCACAGTTATACCCATTGCAAGAGTTAGTTCACCCAGCTTAGAGCTTTGCTGCTCTTTATTTGTTTCTATAGCCCGAGCTGGTACCCAGCACGATGCCAAGCTGGTTTCAGCGTTCCCTTTTAATTGGATTCCAATGAACTCCCAATAGATTTCGAACATCAAAAGAGTTTTAAACTAGAAAACCATATAAGATAGCGATCTGTTTCAGATCAAGAATATCAGATTTACAGAAAAGAAAAGAAAGATTTACAGAAAGTTTAAAGAAGTTTATTTCAAAGCTTTGTGATTTGTGACGAATATCAGATGGTCAACAGAGGGTGTGTGGTAATCTATCGACAGATCGAAGTGTCCTACCAACAGAGGGTGTGTGGTAACCGATTGATGGACCGGAGTTCCCTACCAACACAGTAAAGATTAGGGCATGTGGAAAGCGGCTAGGTGACGTTGGGTCCCGCTCCACCTGGAACCAGTTAAGCTTGATCAAGTGAATAGAGGACAAAAAGAAAAGCTTTCGTTCACATTTCAACTTTGAAAGAGGAATACTGTTGGTTGTTATATAACCGAGTATTCAATAAAGATAAATTAATTCTTTTACAGAGTATAATTTTATAGCTTAAAGCATTATAGATTGCAGTTTAGTGCTCCAGATTCCAGTTCAAATTATTTTATTGCCTGTGCTGCCTACTCTTGTTTTATCCAGATTTTCTTGTTGAGCCTCTAGGTTCACTAGTTTTCCTAAGTGCAGGTGATCAGGTTTAGGAGTTGTTGGTGGGTGCAGGCTGGATTAGATCAGAGGTGTTTATCGTGGAACCTGCATTTCCGTGCTGCTTGTCAGGCCCCGTGCTAATTAACAAGGATTAATAGCATAATTACGCACATAAACGCGGAAGCATAAAATAGGGTTAAAAATTTTCGAAATAAAGTTGGGCTTGAACCAAATCATATTTTCAAATTAGTCATAATCAAAATACGAGTTAAATCAAAACTCATACAACAACAGGTAATCACAAAATCAAATCAACAACGATCCCCCAAATACATATAACCTCAGGGCATCCCCTGGATCAATACATAATATAATAACTGGGGCTCAAGGAAATTGGGATCGACCAGCTGGGGTTCCAGTCTATCCAGCTTGGTTACCTGAAGATCCTGAAAATGGGCAACGCAGACCCAAACAACACAAAAGCAGGAAAAGAATACGCGGTCAAGCCTCAGTACGAATGAGCACTAATATAACAGCAAATCATAAACATGCAGTATCTAAGTCATGAATGCATGAGGCTGCCAAGAAAAATCGGTCATCAAGGCCTGCTAATCAGCTGGCAATAATCTCAATCGAGCCTCTATACCTGCACAATGTATCAACCGGGGAAATCATCGGTCCATGATCTTCAGGCCCGTCAGCCATCACATCTCGGTGGTTTTCATACACAACTGATCAGTTGGTCACCACTCCGATGATAGCGTTGTACCTTTCAGGCACGACAAATCTGTCTGTCGGTCACAACGTGGCTCTATCTCAGGTTCTCAATCGATCAAAGGCTCAATATGTATGCATGAAAGCCATGAAATTCAAATCTGATTTCAAAATGCATATAACATGTAAATAGGACATATCAATTCAATCAAGCTGTTCATGTAAACACAGAAATCATATAGCACATATTTCATGCCTCAAATGCTAGCACGCTATGTCTAAGCTGTTAAAAAAACGATCAACTCGTACCTTCAATTCTAAAATTATACCTCGACAGATCTCACCAGGCACGTCAATTTCAGCCTGCTCAAAATTGCTACCTTGCTGGTCACATCCAACACAGCAGGGACTTCCCTGGAGCTCAAATCTGCTAAGTAAATCTCATATCTTAGTCCACAGCTGCATTTCTCAAGCTTAATACCTACGGTCAGAACTCATATCGGGTTCTACCTAGCAAAGCAGCTTCTAACAGCTAGAACTAAGCTAAAAATCACTTACCAAAAAGCTCAAGAGAGCTGAAGAACTCTCGGGTTTAGCTTGAGAAAACGTTCGAGCAACACTGCTATTTCGCGTTCTCTCTCCAACGTCGACTCACTTCCCAACTGGTGTTAATCAAAAGAGCTACTCAAGACAAGCTCAGTGCCACAAATCTCTCCCCAAACAACTGTGGAAAATGATGGCAATTTATCGGAGAAGGGTTCGAATGAACAGTAACTATTGAGGGTTTACTGGAGAAAACGATGAGGAATATAGGGTTCAAAAATACGCTAAGTGCTGAGCAGCACTTGGTATATAAATCCTCGAATCACTACTGTTCTAAGCAATTCAGATCTCTGCTTATACTAAGGCAAAAGCCCTCTCAAAGCTGGCTCCAGCTTTTGCTCACTGCTGATACAATACCGACATCTAAACACTCTACTAACTCATACAGTAAACGACGTTGCACCAACTAATCAAAACGACGTAGCAGAGCTTCAACAGTTGCAACAGATCTCTCGCTAACAACATCCGAATAGCGCTAACAACCAGCGGTCAACTCAGCTGTTGACTAACACGCGACATCTTCTCAAGCCCGCGCGCTAACACTAACAGCTGCCTCTCGCTACACTCTCACTGTTGAGTTGACTAGCGTTGACATATGATCATGACACTACTGAACCACTGGCTGCTGAGAGCTGGATCAAATCCTTGGAAGTGATATTCGAATATTTGCAACTGTACAGACATCTAAACACTCTACTAACTCATACAGTAAACGAACGTTGCACCAACTAATCAAAACGACGTAGCAGAGCTTCAACAGTTGCAACAGATCTCTCGCTAACAACATCTGAATAGCGCTAACAACCAGCGGTCAACTCAGCTGTTGACTAACACGCGACATCTTCTCAAGCCCGTGCGCTAACACTAACAGCTGCCTCTCGCTACACTCTCACTGTTGAGTTGACTAGCGTTGACATCTGATCATGCCACTACTGAACCACTGGCTGCTGAGAGCTGGATCAAATCCTTGGAAGTGATATTCGAATATTTGCAACTGGCTGATCTGGACAGAGCCAGATTCACTATTTACATGTTAAGGGATGAAGCAATGATTTGGTGGGAAGGCGCCAAATTATCTGTGGATTTGAGCACGCTTTCTTTGGAGGATTTCCAGAAAGTATTTTATGATCAATACTTCAAAGCAGATGTGAGCTCCGAGTTGAAGCGTGAATTTTTACATTTGAAGCAGGGAGAAATTCCAGTAAGAGACTACATCCGGAAGTTTGAGCGAGGATGTTATTATGTACCCTTGATCGGGAAAGACGCAGGAGAAAAAATTTGTCATTTTGTTGAAGGACTGTGGCCAACCTTGAAACACGATGTGAGATCAACTGAACCTAAGGATTTCAGGTCAGCAGTAGAAAAAGCCCTATCGATCTGAGCAGGATTGGAAAGAGATAGAAGTGGAGCGACAGCTGAAGCGTCAAGATTTTCAGATCAAGAACCAAAGGTAGAATAAAGGCCCAACAACAACAAACAGTGGTTTCAAGGGCAAAGACCTCCTCAAACCCAGCCAATCAGTGCAGTCCCTGGAGTTGATAATAGGTCGGCGTGCTCAAAATGCCAAAGGAATCATGCTGGCCAGTGTAAATTTTGTCAGAAGGTATGTTAAGTGTTGCAAGCCTGATCATATTGCCAAGGATTGTAATCAATCAAAGCAGCTCGTTCCCAGTAGAGCTTACGTCATGACAATGGATCAGGCCAATCCAGATACCACGGTGATCACAGGTGAAATTTCTGTTGCTGGTATATCTTCTATAGCTTTGATAGATTCAGGTGCCACAAATTCTTTTATAGCAGAGTCTTTTAGTAAGAAGATTTTACTCCAACATGAATCGTTATCAATTGATTATTGTGTAACCATACCATCTGGAGAGAAACTGATTACGAATAGAATGTTTCGTAACTGAAGTTGCAGGGTCGTATAGTGAGTGTGGATTTCATTGTTCTTCCTATGCCCTAATTTGATTTAATTTTGAGTATGGATTGGTTAATGAAATTTGGTGTAATTATAGACTTTAAATTAAGGACAGTAGACGTTAAGCCAATCCTAAGAGAACAGTTCTTTTTTAGAGCTGTACCAGCTAAGAGAGCTATCCGCCAGATTTCAGCTCTGAAAGCTCAAAGCTGTTTAAAGAAACGGTGTTTGGGATTTCTAGCTAGCATATCATCCGTGTCTTATGATGGGAAGTCTAAGCTGTTAGAGGTAGAAGTAGTAAGTGAATTTTCTGAAGTGTTTTCAGACGACATCTCTGGTCTGCCTCTAGATCAGGAACTTGACTTTACTATTGATTTGGTGCCAAATGAAAATCCTGTTTCCAAACTTCCATACAGACTTGCACCATCCGAGATGAAAGAATTAAAAGAACAAATTCAGGATCTCCTAGAAAAAGGTTTCATTAGACCCATTACTTCACCGTGGGGAGCACCTGTCCTGTTTGTGAAGAAGAAAGATGGAAGTATGCGTTTGTGTATCGATTATAGGGAGATAAATAAGTTGACTGTTAAGAATTAGTACCCACTCCCTAGAATTGATGACTTATTCAATCAACTTCAAGGAACAACGATGTTTTCAAAAAGATCGGCCTCCGATCTGGTTATCACCAGCTTAGAGGAAAGATGCAGACGTATATAAGACGACCTTTAGAACACGATATGACCATTACGAATTTTTAGTGATGCCCTTTGGACTGAAAAATGCACCTTCAGTCTTCATGGACTTAATGAATAGGGTGTTCCAACCGTTTCTAGATAAATTCGTGATCGTTTTTATAGATGACATTATCATTTACTCAAAGAGTTGGGAAGAGCACGCTGACCAGCTTAGGGTGATATTGCAGATTTTGAGAAATAAGCGGCTCTTTGCTAAGTTCAGTAAATGTGATTTTTGGTTAGAAAAAGTTACCTTTCTAGGCCATATAATCTCCAAAGAAAGAATAGAAGTGGACCCAACTAAGGTAAAAGCTATTCGAGATTGGCCTGCACCTAAGAACGTTTCTGAGATTAGAAGTTTTCTAGGCTTGGCAGGTTATTATCAACAATTTATTGAAGGTTTTTCTAATATAGTTGTTCCATTAACCTCCTTAACTAAGAAGATGTTAAATATACGGGGACTCATGAGTGTCAAGTTAGTTTTGAGATATTAAAGCAAGCTTTAATAGAAGCCTCTGTACTGACTATGCCAAATGGACAAGGAGACTATGTTCTTTACACTGATGCATCCAATTGGGTTTAGGTGCAGTGTTGATGCAGGATCTTAGGGTGATTGCGTATGCTTCAGACAATTGAAACCAACGAGAAAAATTACCAACTCATGATCTAGAGCTGGCAGCTGTAGTGTTTGCACTTAGATTTGGAGACATTATCTTTATGGAGAAAAATGCAAAATCTTCACTGATCATAAAAGCCTTAAGAATTTCTTTACCCAGAATGAATTATGAGGCAAAGAAGATTGTTAGAATTGGTAAAGGATTATACTATTAGCTATCATCCCAACAAGGCTAATGTAGTAGCAGATGCGTTGAGTAGGAGATCAGTTGGATTAGCTCAACTGTCAGTTCAGAAACACTTGGCCATGGAAATAAAAATTTTTGAACTAGAAATAGTAAAGCAGAGGAGTTTTGCTAGACTAGCTACGCTTATCATCCAATATACGTTGAAGGATCGGATCAGAGAAGGACAATCAAGAGATGATCAGATGCTGAAGTGTAAGCAACAAGATGAACAAAGATTTGGAAATCTTTATACTACAATAGAAGGAACATGAGACACCAGAATAGGTTATGGGTGCCGCAAACTGATAACTTGTGATCTGAGATTATGAATGAAGCTCATAACACGCCGTACTTAGTTCACCTAAGAGAAACAAAGATGTATAAAGATTTGCAAAAGCTGTATTGGTGGCCAAGAATGAAACGTGATATCTCTAGATTCATTTCGGAGTGCTTAACATGTCAACAAGTGAAAGTAGAACATCAAAAACTAGCAGGCATGTTATAGCCGCTTCCCATACCAGAACGGAAATGGGAAAACATTGCTATGGACTTCGCAGTGGGATTACCCAGAACATTACATGGGTTCCATTCCATTTGGGTCATAGTGGATAGATTGACAAAGTCAGCTCATTTCTTACCTTTTAAGATGAATTTCGAGCTGAACAAGTATGCAGAGCTGTATATCAAATAAGTAGTATGACTTCATGGCATTCCAGTGTCAATCGTTTCAGATAGGGTTCCCAAGATTTACATCCAGATTTTGGAAAATTTTACATCAAGCATTGGAAACTAAACTAACATTTAGTACAGCATTCCATCCCAAATTGATGGTCAATCAGAAAGAGTAATCCAGACACTTGAAGATCTGCTACGAGCTTGTGCTATCGACTTGACCGAAAGCTAGGATTACAAATTGCCTTTGATAGAGTTCACGTATAACGACAACTACCAGGATTCAATAGAGATAACTCCTTACGAAGCACTTTAAGGGAGAAAATGCAGATCACCAATTCATTGGGATGATATTGGTGAAAGAGTAGAAATAGGACCAGATCTGGTTGAACAAACTACTGAAGCTATCAGTAAAATACGTGAGCGGATGAGAATAGCTCAGAGTAGACAGAAGCTTTATGCTGATAATCGGCGTTGAGAACTAGCTTTTGAAGTGGGAGATCATGTATTTTTGAAGGTAGCACCCATGAAAGGGATAATGAGATTTGGAAGAAAAGGTAAGCTGAGCCCAAGATTTATTTGTCCATTCGAGATCTTAGAAAAAGTTGGGACTCTAGCCTATAGATTAGCGCTACCTACATCCAGCTGTGCATAATGTGTTTCATGTGTCAGCATTACGCAAGTATGTTCCTAATACAGCTCATGTGTTGAGCTATGAGCCGGTGCAGTTTACGCCTAATCTGATTTATGAAGAAGATCCAATGAAGATTTTTCTTAGAGAAAATAGAAGACTGAGGAATCGAAGTATTTCAATGATCAAAGTTCAGTGGATAAACCACTCAGAAAGAGAAGCAACATGGGAGGTTGGAACTGATATGCGACTCCGCTACCCAGCTTTGCTTGGTGAGTAAATTTCGGGGATGAAATTTCTTTAAGGGGGTAGAGTTGTAACCTCGAGAAATCCATAACTCCACAACTATAAAGATAAAGTTTTGAGGGATCCATTGGTAATTTTAATTATCTATAAGCTTTTATCTGTGCTGATCTGTTAGGACGTGGTTGAGAGCTGTCCAACTGGTTCAGGCAAGCCCGGTTCGCTTAATTTTTATTTAATCGGTTTTGTTTGTATTTCATTTGTTTAAAATCAGTGTAGCACTTTTTTAGTAACACTTTAACAAAACGTTTTTTCATTTAATTTAGAAATTTTTTTTTATAAATACCTATACAAGCACCTCTTACATTCATTCACGTAAACCAACTTAGCTGCCCGATGCTGCTATTTTCATGACAACCGGTAGACCATAGGTTGGACCAACCCAGTCATTGAGTAAAGAAAAACTCTCTTGAAGAAGTAGTGCTGTCAGGCCTCGTGCTCATATCAGAGTAAATCCACACAAACACCAGCAGAAGCAACTAAAAAATGGTTAAAATTTTTGTTTTGGCCTGACAGAAAGATAACATAATCTAAAATACAACAATACTCAAAATAATCCCAGTTTAATAAATCCACAACACCACAAACAGTCAAGTACAACAAATTGCCCAACGGCTGAATACAACACAAGTACTAAAAGATTGCCAGCTATATAGATTTAAGCATCACCCGGGACATCCCACCCGAGGTGATACCAATGCATATAAATAATATACATAACTGGGACACTCTATCCACCTCCTGCGGCACCACCAGCTGGGTTAAAACCACGACCATCTGTAAAACCTGGAATACCTGAAAACAAACACAGGCAACAAACAAACCAAGCCCCAGAGGACATTGGGGTCAAACCCCAGTACGGAGAGCAACTGAAACAGCTAAAGAAGTAGCATAAGATAAAATGCAGATGCTATGCATGAGACACAGAACACAGCTGAAGGCTTCAGCCGAAGAAGGGAGCCAAGGAACTCAAACATAGCTCAACTGAATCTGCAACGAATGGTGGCCACTGGTGTGTGTACAAGCATACCGGAATTACCCGCTAATCTTTACACCACACCAAATACCAGATGCATCAAACAGCTCAACCTGCCGTTGCCCAACTCATGAACTGTGGTAGTTAACCACTCGGCACATGAGGGCTAACAGATCCCAGCAGGGAGATGAGAGTGCGGTATTGCCGCTCGCCCTCGCATCCTGGTAAAAACAGAACAGCAACAATACAACAAGATACAAGGCAGCAGGGATATGAAATGAACGTGAATTAATGCATGTATGCATATAACAACAGCTAGCATAAGACATATGCAAAACAGCAACCACAAGCAAGCATACACGACCATTCACACAACCAGCAATCTCACATAATATCTCTGCCAATTCCACGCTATAACAAGCTCAAATCCGTATCTTAACTTCTGAGCTACAATTACCACACACAGCTGCTACAACCAAGTCCGAGCAACACAGATCTGTCACCTGCTAATCCAACACAAACTACTGCTCAAAGACTGAAACACAAAGCAACAGCAGCTGGGAGTTACAACTCCACCAGCGCTTATCTACCTTCCTAACTTAATCAGAAAGCTCTAACAAAGCTTAAAAGGTAGAATTCTCACTTACCCCAACGAACTACTGGCACGGCAGGGAACGTTTATGCTAAAAAACTACACAAGGGAGATGTCTTAGTGATCCTGCGATCCTCTTCCAGCTCCTCCAAAGCCTTCTAAATAGGTATAGAACGAAGCGCCTTAGCGAGAGGAGTCCAACGCTACCACTCTCACTCTCGTCGGAGTTGTCTACCACCGGAAATTAGGACGGATAAGGTTATCGTGAATAGTAACTAGGGTATCACGACAGCAAGCATACACGACCATTCACACAAACAGCAATCTCACATAATATCTCTGCCAATTCCACGCTATAACAAGCTCAAATCCGTACCTTAACTTCTGAGCTACAATTACCACACACAGCTGCTACAACCAAGTCCGAGAAACAGATCTCTGTTTCTCTGCCAATTCCACGCTATAACAAGCTCAAATCCGTACCTTAACTTCTGAGCTACAATTACCACACACAGCTGCTACAACCAAGTCCGAGAAACACAGATCTGTCACCTGCTAATCCAACACAAACTACTGCTCAAAGACTGAAACACAAAGCAACAGCAGCTGGGAGTTACAACTCCACCAGCGCTTATCTACCTTCCTAACTTAATCAGAAAGCTCTAACAAAGCTTAAAAGGTAGAATTCTCACTTACCCCAACGAACTACTGGCACGGCAGGGAACGTTTATGCTAACAAACTACACAAGGGAGATGTCTTAGTGATCCTGCGATCCTCTTCCAGCTCCTCCAAAGCCTTCTAAATAGGTATAGAACGAAGCGCCTTAGCGAGAGGAGTCCAACGCTACCACTCTCACTCTCGTCGGAGTTGTCTACCACCGGAAATTAGGACGGATAAGGTTACTGTGAACAGTAACTAGGGTATCGCGACAAGATTTGCTATCGGGAAATATTTCTAAGTATGGGATCTAGTAAACAATCGAAGACCAAGTTTTCTAATAAATACGCTACTCCACAGCTGCCAGAAATAGGAATAGATTCCACCGACAGATCCAGTTGTCACAACTAATATTCCCGCTCGCAAACAGATCTTGCAACAGATCTCGCTCTAAGCCAAAACAGATCTCTACTAACTCAAACGACGTCGTAGAGAACTACTGTTGCAACTGGACACGTCACCTCGCTACCAACAGCTGATTCACAAACCAGCAGCTGAATATACAACACATCAGATCTCTCAACAGTAGATGTCTCACGCTACAGTACAAAATCTGAAATCAACGCTAACACCAACTGCTGAAATCCAAGTCAGCATTGCTGCTGCTTCCTACCAAAACGTAACAGCTGAAATATCAACAACTGACGCGATCACTCAACGCGCTAAACTCGAATATAAACAAACTTTCCAGAATTGTTCTACACATGAAATCTGACCCAAAATTACATACGAAACCTTCCAACAGAAAACTGGATGACCAGATCTATCCACACACCAATCTGAAATCTTAAAAACCGATTAATCCATCCAATTAATCTTTCTCAAATTTGGGGTCTCACATTCCTCCCCCACTAAAATAGGATTTCGTCCTCGAAATCAAGCAACAATTCCAGAAACACAACTCAACAGCAGGCTATCAAAACAAAAGTTCACGCAGAACATAGTAAAGAGTTCAAGATAACTGAGCAAACATCAATCAACAACTAGGGAAAAGAACAACCAAAAACTAACCAACTACTGGAATTTGATACAACATCACTCAAACAGATGTGGCCACTCCCGTTGCATCTTCTCTTCCAATTCCCAAGTAGCTTCTTCCCTACCATGTTTGCTCCACTGAACCATCACCAACGAAACGGTTTTATTCCTCAACTGTTTCTCTTTTCCGTCTAGAATCCGCAAAGGATACTCAACGTAACTCAACGTCTGATCTAGCTCAACCTCGTCAGTTCTAAACACATGAGATGGATCTGGCTCATACTTCCTCAACATGGAAATATGAAAGACATCATGTAGAGAAGACAGTTCTGGTGGCAACAATAGCCGATACGCCAAAGAGCCAATCCTCTCAACAATCTCATAGGGTCCAACGTAACGAGGGGCTAACTTTACCTTGTGTACAAAGCGCATAACACTTCTGAAAGGAGAAAATTTAAGGAAAACGAGATCACCAACCTGAAACTCTAGAGGTCGACGCCTCTTATTCGCATAACTGGCTTGGCGATCCTGGGCAGCTTTCATCCGCTGTCGAACTGCTGCACAAAATCTGGAGCAGACAGCTGCTTCTCCCCCACTTCTTCCCAACATACTGGCGATCTGCACTTCCTGCCGTACAAATCCTCAAACGGCACCATACCAATCATCACTTGGTAGCTGTTATTGTAGGAAAATTCAACTAAAGACAACGCCTCTTGCCAGCTACCACCAAAATCCATCACAACAACTCTTAACATATCCTCCAACGTCTGGATAGTTCTCTCAGATTGACCATCTGTCTGGGGGTGATACGTTGTACTCATAGCAAATCAGGTACCCAAAGCTGCTTGCAAACTCTTCCAAAACCTGGAAGTAAACCTTGGATCTCGGTCAGAAACAATCGAAACAGGCACACCGTGCAATCTAACCACAAATTCTACGTAAAGTTTCACCATTTTCTTCAAAGAGAACGTCATACCATAGGGAATAAAATGTGCAGACTTCGACAATCTGTCGATTACAACCCAAATCGCATCACAACCTCTGCTGGAACGAGGCAAATGCGTCACAAAATCCATCGCTATGTGCTCCCAATTCCATTGGGGCACTTCCAAACTCTGCAACAGACCACCAGGTCTCATCCTTTCAGCCTTGACCTGCTGACAGTTCAAGCAACGAGCAACAAAACCAGCAACGTCACTCTTCAAACCAACCCACCAAAAGTGCGGCTTCAACGCATGGTACATCTTCCGTGCACCAGGATGAACACTGTGTCTACTGCAATGCGCTTCTCTAAGGATCTCCTCCCGAAGATCTATTAGATTGGGCACAACCAATCGACCACGGAAACGCAAACAACCATCGGACGAAACAGAATAGTCCTTAAGTTGACCAGCCCTAACATTCAACTTCAACTCGTGGATGGAAGGATCTGTTCTTTGAGCCGCTCTAATGTTCGAAATGATCTGTGGCTCAAATTGGAAAGAAGAAATCACAACATAATCCTCAGTCGGGTAAAACCTCCAACCAGTAGTGCTAAGATGCTCACGGTCTTTAGAAACATACAACGACGCAAGAATATCTCCTTGAGCCTTTCTGCTCAACGCATCCGCCAGTACATTAACTTTCCCAGGCTGGTACTTGATTTCGCAATAAAAATCCTTCAGCAGCTTCATCCACCTACGCTGTCTCATATTCAAGTCAGGTTGCGAAAAAAAATACTGCAAACTCTTGTGGTCCGAGTACACCACGAACTGCTCGCCATACAGATAGTGGCGCCAAATCTTCAACGCAAAGACCACAGCTGCTAGCTCCAAATCATGAACTGGATATCGAGTCTCGTGCGGTTTCAACTACCGAGGCATACGCAATGACTCGACCATGTTGCATCAACACACAGCCCAATCAATTGAGCGAAGCATCAGAACACACGATGAAGCCACCTGAACCAGACGGCAAAGCCAACACAGGCGCAGTAGTCAACTTCTCCTTGAGCAATTGAAAAGCATTCTCGCATTTCTTAGTACAAACGAACCGCTTGTCTTTCTGAGTCAACTGAGTCATTGGCCTAGATATACTAGAGAAACGCTCTATAAAACGACGGTAATAGCCATCCAGACCCAAGAAACTACGAACCTCAGACACATTCCTAGGTCGCTCCCAGTGCAAAACAGAATCAACCTTACTGGGATCCACAAAAGCCATCCGCTGAAATCACATGACCCAGTTGTGCTCCAAAGGAGTCTTCGAATACACCAAGATGTCGTCGATGAACACTATAACAAACTGATCTATAAACTCTCGAAAGACTCGGTTCATCAAATCCATGAAGACCGCAGGAGCATTGGTCAATCCGAAAGGCATTACCATAAACTCAAAATTCCCGTACCTGGTACGAAAAGCAGTCTTCGCAACATCATGATCTCTAACTCTCAACTGATGGTACCCTGAATGTAAATCGATCTTCGAATATACAACAGAGCCTTGCAACTGGTCAAACAAGTCGTCGATCCTCGGCAACGGGTACTTATTCTTAACAGTAACTTTGTTCAGCTGAAGGAAGTCTATGCACATTCTCATTGTGCCATCCTTATTCTTGACAAACAAGATAGGCGCTCCCCACGGCGACATGCTAGGTCTGATAAAACCTTTCTCCAGCAAATCATCCAGTTGTACCTTGAGCTCTCTCAACTCAACAGACGCTAAACGATACGGTGTACCCGAAATCGGATCTGTGCCAGGCACCAACTCAATGCTAAAGTCAATCTCCCTCCTCGGAGGAAAACCAGGAATCTCCTCCGGAAACACATCAGGAAAATGACGCACCACTGGAACGTCGCTGAGTTGCACGTGCGAAGAAGAAGAATCATCCAACACGTAAATAATAAAACCCGCGTTCTCCACCGACAACAAGCTGAACATCTCCATCACAGAGACTAGAGGAATCTTCAACTGAGAATCCGCACCGTAGAAATTCTATTTCTCACCTGACTGAGGCCTAAAACTCACGATCCCATGGAAACAATCCATGGAGGCCCTATAGCTGGACAACACGTCCATTCCCACTATGCAGTCGAAATCCCACAACATCAGACGAATCAAATTCGCCATCAACACATGCTCACCAAAACTCAGAACTCCATTCAGCAAAACCTCTTGGGAGTACAAACTCGCACCGCCAGGAGTAGAAATAGACACAACATCACGCAAAAGAAAGGTATGCTGACCATGATCGATCACAAAAGAATCAGCAATAAACGAATGCGATGCGCCAGTGTCAAAACAACACTCGTGCAAGAAAATCAAAGATAGAACAGTTACCTGCAATCACTCCGCTCGGCGTGCAGTACGCTTGCTCCCTCGTAATGGCATTCGCTTGAGCATGTTGGGGTCCAGAGAAATGCTACTGAGAGGACTGTCCGAAACGCGACGGACCAGGCAATTGTAATGGCCTAAACTGCGTCTCTCCAACCCTAGGTTGCGGAAACTGAGGGAAACGACCCCTAGACGATCCTCCTCGACCCTGAGGTGGGGCTGCGGCTAGCTGCGATCTAGCTGATCGACACACTCTTGCGAAATGCCCATACTGACCATAGATATTACAAGATCCATGCACACCAACGCACTGAGTCGACGGATGCTTGCTTCCACAGAAGCCACCAAACTCTGCCCTAGAACCACTGCTACTAGAGCTGCCAGAACCAGAAGAACCAAAACCAAACTTCTTATTAAACTGATGGCCAGACTGTTGAGCCAACTGCTGCTGTTGCTGCTGGGGTTGATGAGCAGACTGGGAAGACTGAGAAGACTGTGCTCCCTGAACAGCGGGACGACCACTCTGAGCACCCTGAGGTCTAGCACACAACCTCCGGCTCCGCAGACCTTCCTCGATATCAATAGCGCTATCCACAGCCTCTGCATAGCTCTTTGGTTTGCTCGACAAAACCAAACTATACAACTCTTCGTTTAAACCCACAATAAACTTGGTCCTCTTGGCCCTCTCCCGGCCAGCAACATGCGGGACATACGCCAACAGAGAAGAAAACCTACAGGCATACTCACGCACCGACATCGTACCTTGCTCCAAATGATCGAACTCTCGCTCACGAGCGTTCATGTACGACTCTGGGATGTACTCCTGCCGAAAGACAACACAGAATCTATCCCAAGTGATCTCCACACCGGTCTCCTCCAGAGTCCTCGAAGCGCCACGCCACCAACGCTCCGCACTCTTCCTCAGCTGGAAGGTCGCCAAACTCAACCGAAGCATATCATCATACTGAACACGAT
>KQ996470.1:78438-106947 GCA_001598015.1 Dorcoceras hygrometricum
TGAGGACTAATCAGTACAACCAAGACCTCGGACTTATCCACTCGACAAATGGTAACCACTTGGAAAGTTCGGGGTAGTTCGATAGATCACCAGGTCACTATCTATCTGCATGCTCAGAACATCACAATGTTCCCTACCAATGAAACATGGTACTTCGCATCGCAGATACTAGTCTCGAGCTCGGGCGGCCTTATCCTCATTTTGACGGCCCAATCGACTAGGAACTAATTCAGAATACACAGTGACTATTAGATGTGTTTTATAATAGCCGCCATACCCACTATCACATCTAACGTACACTATAGTGCATTCTAGGTCTTTACTCAACGCAATTGTTAATCATCATACAACGCAATGAAAGTAAAGAATGCCATAAACAAATGCGAATATCATATATAAAGATCGTTTCATACAAGAGTCTATGAACCCACACGCCACAAGTTGGCTAGTTGGGCATCTACTCTGACAAGAACAGTTTACAAAACCAGTTTGATACGAGAACTTGGACCAACACACATCTAAGCTGGTCTCTTCTTATCAGCAGCTTACCGAGCTGAATATTTCCATTGGTTAACCATTATCCGATCTGGCTAACTTGATAATTACCATCTAATAATTCTGGTCCTCACATTCTCCACAACTAAGAATGGATTTCTTCCTCGAAATCAAACACAACTACAAACCAAAACTGAAATAATACCAGGAAGCATATAAGCCGAGACTTACAACCATCCAACACTCTACCAGAAGCCACTAACCAAGAGTAAAAAAGTGTTCAAAACACAAACCAGCAAGCAAAAAGATTACATGGGTTAATACTGAGCATACTCAAACAAATGAGGCCACTCCTGTCTCATCTTTTCTTCCACTTACCAGGTAGCTTCTTCTCTATTGTGCTTGCTCCATTGAACCATCACCAATTGAATGATTTTGTTTCTCAATTGTTTCTCCTTTCTATCCAGATTTTTCACTAGATACTCAACATAGCTCAACGTTTGATCCAGCTCAACTTCATTGGTCCTTAACACATGGGAGGGATCTGACTCATATTTCCTCAACATTGACACATGAAACACGTCATGAATCGCTGCTAACTCAGTAGACAGCTGCAAACAATACGCCCAGGATCCAATTCTTTCAATAATCTGAAACGGTCCAATGAATCTTGGAGCTAATTTACCCTTGAGCCTAAATCTTACCACGCTCTTGAAAGGAGAAACTTTAAAAAATACTTGATCTCCAACGTGAAACTCTAAAGGCCTACGCCTTCTGTTAGAGTATATAGCTTGAAGATCTTGTGCAGCCTTCATCCTACCCCGAATCGGCTCAACCTGATCCTTCATATGCTGCACAAACTCAGGGGTAGACAGCTACTTCTCTCCGACTTCTTCCCAAAAAATAGACGATCTGCAATTCCTATCGTACAAAGCTTCAAATGGTGCCATCCCGATAGTTACTTGATAGCTGTTATTATACAAACTCAACCAAAGATAAGGAATCTTGCCAGCCACCACTGAAATCCATCACAACAGCTAGCAATATTTCCTCAAAAGTCTGTATCGTTCTCTCGGATTGGTCATCTGTATGAGGGTGATAGGCTGTACTCATAGCCAATCTCGAACCCATTGCTTCTTGCAAACTCGTCCAAAACCTGGAAGTAAATCTTGGATCTCTATCAAACACTATCGACACCGGCACTCCATGAAATTTAATCACATGGTCAATGTACAGTCTCACCATTTTCTTCATAGAACATATTATATCGTAAGGAATGAAGTGGACAGACTTAAAAATTCTATCTATAACTACCCAAATCGCATCACAACCCTGGTTTGAACAAGGTAAATGGGTCACAAAATCCATTTCAATGTGCTCCCAATTCCATGAGGCACTTCTATACTATGAAGCAATCCTCCAGGTCTCATCCTCTCGGCCTTTACCTGTTGGCAATTCAAACATCTTGCCACAAATCCATTGTTAGGATCGATTTTTACCCTTTGTTAGTGTATGCGAAAGTTATTTAGTCAATAAACAGCACTTAGAGGGAATAACCAGATCGTGTAACAGATGCTGGATCCAGTTGGACGCTGAAATCAGACTAATGTCACTAAGAAGGTTCCAGCTGGATGCTGAAACTAAATTGCTTTTGTGTATGACCAGCTCGGCCCTTAACCAGCATAGTGCAAGAGCCTGGTTCTAGCTGGTTGTTGAAACCAACTCGATGAAAGATCAAGCGATCTGGTTATTTATTTCTTGAGCTCAGTAGCTTAGTGTTCTTGAATACGTGTGCATTGAGATACTGATTGAGTAATAAAGTTAAATAATGTGGAAATAACTCAACCTGCACTCTTAAATTCGAAGGCCTTTTAAACAGTTTTAAATGTATTAACAAATATGTTCTGTGTATGTAAGTACTGAAAGCTGTAAAGAAAATACGTTGTTTTGTTTATGGAAGTTCGGAGCTCAATATCCTACATCTTCCCTTCTTCCGCAACGGGAAGGATCCACTAGAAGACTTTGATTACAACGATCCTCGATGCAACCCACTCCTACGACCCGCATCCGCAAGATCTCCTAGCATAAACCACCACACACTAAGCCCGCAAGCTGTGTGACTAACAACACTTCTTTTACGCCTCAGTGAGAAAGACTACACACATTTCTTTAATGTCTCAGTACGAAAGACAACTAGACTTGTTTAACGTATCTGTCCAAAGAATACAATGGAGAGTTTTCAAATTACATTCACTCATTTATCTGTTTAGCTCAACTCTCGAATGCATGAGTGAATGTATGTGTGTGTGAGATTTATTGTGTAAGCATAATCTCAAATAATTAAATCTCACACACACTGGGAAGTGTTCCTATCCGAGCTGGTTATCTGTTATCTTCCCATGGTCGTGCTTTCTTTGGTTCTTTTGTTATGAATTTGCACAACACTCTCTCTGCTATGGCGCTCTTTTCTTCTTCTTTATTGCGCTTGATATATAAAGCAGCTTAGCATATTTGTTCGTTGGACACAAAGTTGTAGCCTTTCTGAAAAGTCTTCTGACGCATTTGTATTTTGTGTCCTTTGGCTTTTAATGCGTTGCAGACTTTATTTGACTTGAGCTATTTTCATCAGCACCTCTGCAGCCTTTGATCACTTCGAGCTCTGGTTGCTTGTACCTGATGTGTACAAGACAAAGCAAATCAGTCTGAACCAATTAATTCGGTCTTCATAGAATTGTTCCAACTGATTTGTTTGACCAGATTGATTTGTCTAGATCTGGTTTCTCAGCTTGTTTCTTCGTCAAGCTGGTTGCTCTTCATCTTTAATCTTGTTCTAGAGCAACTTCTGCATTTGCGCCTCTTTTTGTCTGCAGCTGAGCTTGTTCTGTTCTTTCCTGCTCTTGAGCTGCTTCGAGGCTCCATCTTTGCGTTTGTCTGCTCCCGGCTGGTCCTCTTAACTTCAAGTTGGTTTGTCCTTAACTAGTTCGGCTCTATTCTTCTCGTCAGGAGCCCCAGTGTTACTTGCTTGTCCAATTGATCTATTCAGGCACCTCATCCAAATTATGAGCAAGCACATTGTTATAATAATCACTCCGATTCAAATGATGAATTGATTATTGCGCATAGTGATCTGACCTGCACTTGATCACCGCGCTTGTCTATGCAACGACACTTGAACACTGCACTTGTACTCTGCACTTGATCTGCGCTTGAGCCGTACTGCACTTCAACATTTTGCGTTTGAACTCTGCTCTTCATTCTCTACGCTTGATCTTTGTGCTGCTCCAACTCCAAGCTAGTGAACCAGCTTGGTGTTCCCTGCACTTCTGGAAGTAAACTGCTGTACCAGCTTGGGCGTCCCCTTACTGTTCCAGCTAGATATCTTCGACCAGTCCAGCTTAGGCGTCCCCTCACTATTCTAGTTTGGATATCTTCACGTCTACTCCAGCCTTAGAAAGCTGCGCATGTCATGTAGAACGTTAGTACAATAGAAACAGATTTTGTGTGAATCAAAACTTAGATTCTGATATGTAGAAACGGATCCAACAATCTCTCTCTTTTTGATTTACACAAAATATGGATAAATATATGAACGTATGTTTATGCTTGAAAATATTTCTCCCCCTTTTTGTGAGAATCAGAAAGAGTTTGAAATCTTATCTCCCCCTTAATATTAAACAAAACTTCCCCTCAACAGATCATGGGGTAATTTTATTTTCGAAGCAAAAATATTATGCACAGGAAGAGTTTGTTGAAATATGCATTCATGAGATTAGAAAACAGAGTCTATGATACTCAAAGAAGTCTCATTCATATAGACTAGATGAGCAATAGAAGATTCAATTCACAGAATCTCTTTCATTTTCCCTAAGGCTTAGTCTCGCCCAGCCCTAGAGATCTTGGCGTCCACAGACCCTGTGCAATCTGTCAGCTAGTCAGAAGAGATGTTGCCTCTCTTTCCTTTCGAGAAATCGCTCTTCAATTCAATAGACATTCCTCCTCCTATCCATATTCTATGAGTTTTGAAAAACTTAAAAATTTTTGTAGCAAGGACAGGCTTTCGAACAATCAGATCAGACATGATTTTAAAGCTGTTTAAAAATATATTTTCGAAGAAAATGCACTATTCAAGAACAACCGGCTCTGATACCACTTGTTAGGATCGACTTTACCCTCTGTTAGTGTATGCAGAAGTTATTTAGTCAATAACCAGCACTTAGAGGGAATAACAAGATCGTGTAACAGACGCTGGATCAAGTTGGAAGCTGAAATCAGACTACTGTCACTAAGCAGGTTCCATCTGGATGATGAAACTAAATTGCTTTTGTGTATGACCAGCTCGGCGCTTAACCAGCGCAGTGCAAGATCCTGGTTCTAGCTGGTTGTTGAAACCAACTCGATGAAAGATCAAGTGATCTGGTTATTTATTGCTTGAGCTGCAGTAGCACAGTGTTCTTGAATACGTGTGCTTTGAGATACAGATTGAGTAATGAAGTTAAATCATGCGGAAGTAACTCAACTCGCACTCTTAAATTCGAAGGCCATTTTAAACAGTTTTAAATGTATTAAAAAATATGCTATGTGTATGAATGTAAGTACTGAAAGCTGTAAAGAAAATACGCTGATTTGTTTATGTAAGTTCGAAGCTCAATCTCCTACATCTCCCCTTCTTCCGCAACGGGAAGGATATTGCAACCCACTCCTACGACCCGCAGCCGCAAGAACTTTTAGCATCAACCACCGCATACTAAGTCCGCAAACTGTGTGACTAACAACACTTCTTTTACACCTCAGTGAGAAAGACTACACACATTTCTTTAATGTCTCAGTACGAAAGACAACTAGACTTGTTTAACGTATCTGTCCAAAGAATACAATGGAGAGTTTTCAAATTACATTCACTCATTTATCTGTTTAGCTCAACTCTCGAATGCATGAGTGAATGTATGTGTGTGTGAGATTTATTGTGTAAGCATAATCTCAAATAATTAAATCTCACACACACTGGGAAGTGTTCCTATCCGAGCTGGTTATCTGTTATCTTACCATGGTCGTTTATTCTTTTGTTCTTTTGTTATGAATTTGCACAACACTCTCTCTGCTACGGCGCTCTTTTCTTCTGCTTTATTGCACCTGATATATGAAGCCGATTATGAAAGTCTTCTGACGCATTTGTACTTTGTGTCCTTTGGCTTTTAATGCTTTGCAGGCTTTATTTGACTTGAGTTCTTTTCATCAACACTTCTGCAGCCTTTGATCACTTTGAGCTCTGGTTGCTTGTACCTGATGTGGACAAGACAAAGCAAATCAGTTTGAAACAATTAATTTGGTCTTCATAGAATTGTTCGAACTGCTTTGTTTGACAAGATTGATTTGTCTAGATCTGGTTTCTCAGCTTGTTTCTTCGTCAAGCTTGTTGCTCTTCATCTTTAATCTTGTTCTAGAAAAACTTCTGCATCTAGGACTCTTTTTGTCTGCAGCTGAGCTTGTTCTATTCTTTCCTGCTCTTGAGCTGCTTCGAGGCTCCAGCTTTGCTCCATTCCCAGCTGATTGCCAACCAGCTGGTTGATATATCTTTGAGATCTAGCTTCTCACAGATATCATACAGCCAGCTGGTTTGTCTGCTCCCGACTGGTCCTCTTAACTTCAAGCTGGTTTGTCCTTAATCAGCTGGGCGCTATTCTTCTCATCAGGAGCCCCAGTGTTACTTGCTTGTTCACTTGATCCATTTGGACACCTCATCCAAATTATCAGCAAGCACACTGTTATAATAATCAATCCGATTCATATGATGAATTGATTATTGCGCATAGTGATCTGACCTGCACTTGATCACTGCGCTTGTCTATGCAACGACACTTGAAGATTGTTGTTGATTTGATATTTGTTTACCTGTTGTTGTATGAGTTTGGATTTAAATCGTATTTTGATTATGACTATTTTGAAGATATGATTTGGTTCAGGCCCAGCTTTATTTCGAAAATTTTAGCCTTTTACGCTTTTACGTTTATGTGCTTAATTGTGCTATTAGTTATTGTTAATTAGCACGGGGCCTGACACTGCGCATGTCATGTAGAACGTTAGTACAATAGAAACAGATTTTGTGTGAATCAAAACTTAGATTCTGATATGTAGAAACGGATCCAACAATATCTCCCTTTTTGATTTACATAAAATCTGGATAAACATATGAACGTCTGTTTATGCTTGAAAATATTTCTCCCCCTTTTTGTGAGAATCAAAAAGAGTTTGAAATATTGTCTACCCCCTTAATATTAAACAAAACTCCCCCTCAACAGATCATGGGGTAATTTTATTTTCGAAGCAAAAATATTATGCACAGGAAGACAGTTTGTTGAAAACATGATGTATGCATGAGATTTGGAAACAGAGTCTATGCTACTCAAATAAGTCTCATTCATATAGACCAGAGGAGCAATAGAAGATTCAATTCACAGAATCTCTTCCATTTTTCCCTAAGGCTTAGTCTCGCCCAGCCCTAGAGATCTTGGCATCCACAGACCTCGCGCAATCTGTCAGCTCGTCAGAAGAGATGTTGCCGCTCTTTCCTTTCGAGAATTGCCCTGCAATTCAATAGACATTCCTCCTCCTATCCATATGCTATGAGTTTTGAAAAACTTAAAAATTTTGTAGCAAGGACAGGCTTTCGAACAATCACAGCAGACATGATTTTAAAGCTGTTTAAAAATATATTTTCGAAGAAAATGCACTATTCAAGAACAATCGGATCTGATACCACTTGTTAGGATCGATTTTTACCCTCTGTCAGTGTATGCCAAAATTATTTAGTCAATAACCAGCACTTAGAGGGAATAACAAGATCGTGTAACAGACGCTGGATCCAGTTGGACGCTGAAATCAGACTACTGTCACTAAGCAGGTTCTAGCTGGATGCTGAAACTAAATTGCTTTTGTGTATGACCAGTTCAGCGCTTAACCAGCACAGTTCAAGAGCCTGGTTCTAGCTGGTTGTTGAAACCAGCTCGATGAAAGATCAAGCGATCTGGTTATTTATTGCTTGAGCTGCAGTAGCTCAGTGTTCTTGAATACGTGTGCATTGAGATACAGATTGAGTAATGAAGTTAAATCATGCGGAAATAACTCAACCTGCACTCTTAAATTCGAAGGCCATTTAAACAATTATAAATATGCTATGTGTATGAATGTAAGTACTGAAAGCTGTAAAGAAAAACGCTGATTTGTTTATGGAAGTTCGGAGCTCAATCTCCTACATCTCCCCTTCTTACGCAACGGGAAGGATCCACTAGAAGACTTTGATAACGACCGTCGCTCCAACCCACTCCTACGACCCACAACCGCAAGAATTCCTAGCATCAACCACCGCAATCCAGCAAACTGTGTGACTAACAACACTTCTTTTACGCCTCAGTGAGAAAGGCTACACACACTTCTTTAACGTCTCAGTGCGAAAGACAACTAGACTTGTTTAACGTCTCTGTCCAAAGACTACAATGAAGAGTTTTCAAATTACATTCACTCATTTATCTGTTTAGCTCAACTCTCGAATGCATGAGTGAATGTATGTGTGTGTGAGATTTACAGTGTAAGCATAATCTCTCAATAATTAAATCTCACACACTGGGAAGTGCTCCTATCCGAGCTGGTTATCTGTTATATTCCCATGATCGTGCTTTCTTTTGTTATTCTGTTATGAATTTTGCACAACACTCTCTCTGGTATGGCGCTCTTTTCTTCTGCTTTATTGCACCTGATATATGAAGCCGATTATGAAAGTCTTCTGACGCATTTGTACTTTGTGTCCTTTGGATTTTAATGTGTTGCAGGATTTATTTGACTTGAGCTCTTTTCATCGGAACTTCTGCAGCCTTTGATCACTTTGAGCTCTGTTGCTTGTACCTGATGTGGACAATACAAAGCAAATCAGTTTGAACCAATTAATTCGGTCTTCATAGAATTGTTCAAACTGCTTTGTTTGACAAGATTTATTTGTCTAGATCTGGTTTCTCAGCTTGTTTCTTCGTCAAGCTGGTTGCTCTTCATCTTTAATCTTGTTCTAGAGCAACTTCTGCATCTAGGCCTCTTTTTGTCTGCAGCTGAGATTGTTCTGTTCTTTCCTGCTCTTGAGCTGCTTCGAGGCTCCAGCTTTGCTCCATTCCCAGCTGAATTTCAACCAGCTGGTTGATATATCTGTGAGATCAAGTCTTCTTGCAGATATCATACGGCCGGCAATCTTGTTCTAGAGCAACTTCTGCATCTAGGCCTCTTTTTGTCTGCAGCTGAGATTGTTCTGTTCTTTCCTGCTCTTGAGCTGCTTCGAGGCTCCAGCTTTGCTCCATTCCCAGCTGAATGTCAACCAGCTGGTTGATATATCTGTGAGATCAAGCTTCTTGCAGATATCATACGGCCGGCTGGTTTGTCTGCTCCCGGCTGGTCCTCTTAACTTCAAGCTGGTTTGTCCTTAATCAGCTGGGCTCTATTATTCTCGTCAGGAGCCCCAGTGTTACTTGCTTGTCCACTTGATCCATTCGAACACCTCATCCAAATTATCAGCAAGCACACTGTTATAATAATCAATCCGATTCATATGATGAATTGATTATTGCGCATAGTTATCTGACCTGCACTTGATCACTGAGCTTGTCTATGCAACGGCACTTGAACACTACACTTGATATGCGCTTGAGCCTACTGCACTTCAACATTATACGTTTGAACTCTTCTCTTCATTCTCTACGCTTGATCTTTGTGTTGCTCCAAATCCAAGCTAGTGAACCAGCTTGGTTTTCCCTGCACTTCTGGAAGTAAACTGTTGTACCAGCTTGGGCGTCCCCTTACTGTTTCAGCTATATATCTTCGACCAGTCCAGCTTAGGCGTCCCCACACTGTTCCAGTTTGGATATCTTCACGTCTACTCTAGTCTTAGCAAGCTGCGCATGTCATGTAGAACGTTAGTACAATAGAAACAGATTTTGTTTGAATCAAAACTTAGATTTTGATCTGTAGAAATAGATCCAACATCCATAAATATCGTTCCTCATGCCTTCCCACCAATAGTGCGACTTCAAGGCATGGTACATCTTCTTCTCGCCCGGATGTACGCTATAACGACTACAATGGGCTTCGCTCAAGATATTCTCCTTCAGGTCTATCAAATTCGGAACCACTAGTCTACCATGGAATCTTAGACATCCATCAGAAGCAACAATAAAGTCATCTCACTAACCATCCTTGGCTTTAATGCCTAGCTCATGGATGTACGGGTCAGCCCTTTGTGCTGCTCTAATGTCTGCTACAAACTATGGTTCAACCTGAAAAGAATAAACCACAAAGTACTCATCACTTGACTGAAAACGCCACCCAGAAGTCCCAAAATGATCGTGTACTTTCGATATACTCAAAGATGTCAGCATTTCTGGTTGAGCCTTTCTACTCAAAGCATCGCCACTAAGTTCATGAACCCAGGTTGGTACTGAACTCACAATCGAAATCATTGAGCAAATCCATCCAACGACGCTAACTCATGTTCAAGTCCGATTGAGTAAAGATGTACTTCAAACTCTTGTGGTCGGTGTACACACAAACTGCTCACCATACAGATAGTGACGCCAAATATTCAAAGCAAAACCGATGGCTGCCAATTAAAAATCGTGAACGGGCTATCAGGTCTCGTGAGGTTTCAACTGCCGATACGCATAAGCTATCACTCGCCCGTTCTACATCAGCACACAGCCCAAACACTCAAAGAAGTATCGAAACACACCACGAAACCTCCGGAACCCGAAGGTAAAGCCAACACAGGAGCAGTAGTCAACTTCTCCTTAAGCAAAGGGAAACTAGACTCGCACTCGTCAGTCTAGATAAATCTCCTATCTTTCTGGGTAAACTGCGTCATTGTCCTGGCTATTGAAGAAAATCCTTCGATAAAACGCCTATAATAGCCAACCAAACCCAAGGGATCTCCGATCGCTCCCAGTTTAGAACTGCTTCAACCTTACTAGGATACACCAAAATGCCTTGCGAATAAATGACATGACCAAAAAATATCACCTTGTCCAACCAAATTCACACTTGGTGAACTTTGCATAGAACTGCGAGTCCCTCAATGTCTGCAACACTAGTCTCAGATGCTCCTTATGCTCTCAATATCTCTTAGAGTACACAAGAATGTCGTCGATAAAGACTATCACAAAGCGATCAATGTACTCACTGAAGACGCGATTCATCAAATCATGAAGAAAGCAGGGGCATTTGTCAATCCAAACGGCATCACAAGGAATTCGTAATGACCGTATCTAGTCCGGAACATCGTCTTTGCTACATCAGCGTCTCTAATTCGCAACTGGTGATAGCCAGATCGTAGATCGATCTTAGAGTATACTGCTGAACCCTGCAGCTGATCGAACAGATCGTCAATCCTCGGCAGCAGATACTTATTCTTCACTGTCGCTTTGTTCAGCTATCGAAAATCGACACATATTCTCATAGACCCATCATTCTTCTTCACAAAGTGGATCAAAGCTCCCTAAGACGACGTACTCGGCCTAATAAATCCTTTCCCCAACAAGTCACTTAATTGGACCTTTAGCTCTTTCAACTCTGCTGGCGCCAAAAGATACGGGGCTCTCGAAATAGGGGCTGTCCCAGGCACCAACTCAATGCTGAAGTCGATCTCCCTCCTAGGGAAAAATCCAGGGATCTCCTCGGGAAACACATCAGGGAAATCTCGAGCGATGGGGATGTCACTAATCTCCACACGAGACTATGAGGTTACGTCTAAGTCATAGATCATAAACCCAGAATTCTCCAAATATAATAGTCCTAACATCTCCATATCCGATATTAACGGAATATTAGACTGAGAATCATGACTGTAGAAGTCCCACTTCTCTCCAAACTGAGGTTGAAAGCGCACCACACTATGGAAGCAATCTACCGAAGCTCTAAAGCTAGATAACACGTCCAGTCCCAAGATGCAATCAAAGTCTCACATGATTGATCTGACCAAGTTAGCCCATAGCACGTTCTTGCCAAGCCTAATCACACAGTCCAACACAATTTCTTGGGAAAACAATCCCGCACTGGCAGGAGTTGCCATAGACACAAAATCGTGCAAAGAGTCGTACACAACCCATGCTCATGACTGAATGCATCAGATAAGAATGAATGCGATGCTATAGTGTCAGATAATACTCGGGCAAGAAAATCGAAAATAGTACAGTTACTTGCAATCACTCCTTCGACCGCATCTTCCGCTTGTTCTCTGGTCATGGCGTTTTCTTGTGCCTGTTGAGGTCCGGAGAAATGAGGTTGGGAAAACCCACCAAAACGTGACGGACCAAGCTGCTGAAACGATCCCCTAGGCTAGGATCCAACAAACCTCTGCTGCTGTTGTTGCTGTTGCTACGCAGCAAAAGACCTGCCTCGGGACGATCCACCTGCACGTCCTTGTGGAGGGGAAGCAGTCTGCTGAGTATGGCCAATGGACACACTCTGGAAAAGTGTCCAAACTGTCCACAGTTATTGCAAGCACCCTGAACCCCGATGCATTGCACCGACGAATGCTTTCCTCCACACTGACTACAAAAAGCGACTCTAGGACTACCGCTGCTAGAACTACATGAGCCCGACGAGCTATAACCTGACCGCCTCTTAAACCGCTTTCCACGAGGCCCAAACCTGCGACTACCAGACTACTGAGATGGCTGGGAAGACTGCTGAGACGCCTGAGCAGGTTGTGAAGACCGTGCCCCTTGAGAACCGGGACGAACACCTTGAGCACCCAACGATCGAACCCGAGACCGCCGATTCAACAAACCCTGCTCGATATCAATTGCCTTGTCCACCGCGTCCGCATAAGTAGTAGGTGAACTGGCCAACACCAAAGAATAAAGGTCTTCATTCAGCCCTTCCAAGAATCGGTTCCTCTTGGCTCTCTCACGGCCAACAACGTGAGGTACGAAGGCCAAAAGAGAAGAAATCTGCCTCACGCATTCTGCCACACGCATGTCCCCCTGGACCAGGTTGTCAAACTCACGCTCCTTGTTATTCACGTAGGACTCCAGAACATCTTCCTGTTGGAACGCAGCACATAAACTGTTCCAAGATACCTCTGTTCCCATTTCGGCCATAGCTTGCGAGGTACCTATCCACCAACACTGCGCATTGCTCCTCAGCTGGAACGTAGCTATACTAAGCTTACATGCATCATCATAGTTGTCAGGCCCCGTGCTAATCACTCAAGATTAATGCACAAACAAGCACATAATCACGGAAGCGTAAAATCGGGCTTAAAAATTTTCGAAATAACTTGGGCCTGAACTCAAATCGTCATTCAAAATATCAATAATCAAAATACAAGTTAAATCAAACTCAAACAAAACAGGTAACATAAAATCCCAAATAAGATACAGATCCCCATATACAAATAAACACAGGGTATCCCCTGGTTCAATACATAATACAATATATAACTGGGACTCAAGGGAATGGGGATCGACCAGCTGGCGCTCCACTCGATCCAGCTTGGTTACCTGAAGATCCTGCAAATAGGTAACACAGACCCAAAAGACACAAAAGCAGGAAAAGAAATACGAGGTCAAGCCTCAGTACGAAGAGCCATCAAAACAGCAAATTGTGCAACATGCTATAAATCAATGCTATGAAATGCATGAGGCTATGAAGGAATCGGTAATCAAGACCAGTGTATCAACTGGCAAATCATCACAAGTCGAGCCTCTATACCCATACAGTATATCAACCGGGGAAATCATTGGTCCGTGATCTTCAGGGCCCGTCAGCCCATCACAGCTCGGTGGTAGACAATCGACTCCGGCAGTCACCACTCCGATGATAGCATTGGAATTTTTAGGCACGACACATCTGTCGGCCAGTCACAACGTGGATCTAAATCGGGACATCAAGCAATCAATCTGGCTCAAGATGTATGCATGAATAACATTCAATAATCAATTTTAAATTCATACAATAACAATACATGAAAACATAACATCAATGACCAAAGCAGGTAAAATCTGTTCACGTAATTCAGCCATCAATTCAACACAGAATTCATAACACGAAATATAACCATGTCCATGCTCAAAGCTGTTAGAACTGCTCAATTCATACTCACAGCTTCAATCTACCTCAACAGATTTCTCAAAGGCACGGCAGAACTCAGCCTAAGCAAACCAGCTTTCTCCTGACCTACTCAACCTCGGCAGAAGCTATCCTGCGCCTTAAAGTCCAGCTTCCAAAGAACCAAAGAACACACGGTTCAGTTCTCACGAAAATCTTCGAACAACCAGGTTCTTCGTGCTTCTCTCCAAGGTCAAACTACAGCCTCAAATGGGTAGCAATCGAAAGAGCAACCCAAAAAAGAATCCAGCGCCACCAATCTCGTTCAAAACAAATGGCTGGAATCGACAGAAATCTAGGGAAGAAAATGTTCGGGTGAACAGTAGCTATCGAGGGTTTCGAAGATGAAGATAAGAAATATCGGGTGGAAAATAATCTAAGTGTTGCTCAACACTTGCATATATAAATCTCCATACAACAACTGTTGTTCCCCTAAATCAGTCGTTAGGTAATGCTACAGTAGAGATCAACTGAAACCAGCGTTTCCCTTCAATCGAATCAGTTGATACAATCAGACGTTGCACTACACAGCGAGACATCAAAACGACGCCATACCAACTAATCAAAACGACGCCGCAGCGCTCCAACAGCTGATCTAAAATAATATCAAAATGAAGTTGTTAGGACCGAAGGATCAGATCTCGAGATGCAATAATAAATAAACATAGGCCGTGAGATCTGATCCAATAAAATAACGAGAATAAAGAGCGAGCGCTGCTACTGTTAAATATTTTGCGCTGCTAAAAAGAGGTGCAATACCTCGGGTTCTTGAACATAAAACAGAGCATCGGAGACAGATCTGGTATGTAATAAAAATATGCGTAAAACACCAGAACTGAATCCTAATTTTAAAACTATCACAAACATATTTCTGTTCAACATAAATCTGTTTGACTGTGCAAGTGTGCAATCTAAAAAGTATGTGTGCTAATATAATTATGCGTATGTGGAATACTGAAATTAAAAGAATACAATACACTGCTATTTGTTTCTGGAAGTTCGGATATAAATATCCTACGTCTACCCTTCTTCCGCCTCGAAAGGTTCCACTAGAAGATTTGATCTACACATCGTGTACAGACCCGATCCAACAACCAGCAACTGCTAGAACTCCTAGACTCTACACCAGCCCTCGGCTGTGTCAATCACTTGTTTTACGCCTCTGTGAGAAAGGCTACAGACACAGAGTTTAACGTCTTCGTGCTTGGAACTGATCTGATTTTTGTATTTGAGATTCATTCACTATACAATTTTGCTCAACTCTCAAGAATGTGAATGAATCTCTGTGTGTGATATATACAGTGTAAGAACAACTCTCGTAATAATAATAATATCTCACACAACTGGGAAATGCTCCTAAAGAGCTGATTAGAACTCAGCAGTCGACGCTCGTTGTAAGCTCATCTCTAATGATGGTCGACTGCTTCGTTCTTCTATTTTTCTTCCCTCTGTAATTTCTCTATTTTTATCTTTCACACCAGCATCATCGATTCCTTCAAATCATCTTGTATATAAAGCCTCTGTTCAAGTTTAATCCGTTGGACACATTTTTCTTCCCGTTGAAAGATGTTCTGTAAAGTACCGACAGTGTTGTCCTTGTGTCCTTTAATTTGCAGGCTTTTGTCATCTTTTGATTTTGCTTTTATGTTCCAGCAGCTGATAGCTTCTTAATGTTCTTTGTTTTCTTGATGATTGATTCGTCAGAACATCAATTTGAATTTCCTTATTCAAATTGATTCACCTTCTGCTACATCTGTTTGCATATAAGCTTCGATCGGATTCTTGATGCAGCTTCGGCTGTTCACAGCTGATTTGATCTTCTTCTTCTTCTTCAGCTATGATCCAGATATCTTCGCTCTCTTACTTCGTTCGGATCTCTTCTGTACATCAGATATCTTCATCTCTTTGTTCAGATCTCTACTGTACATCAGATCTCTCTTCAGCTCTATCTTCAGATCTCTTCAGCTGTTCTCGTCTGCCTTCAGCTGTTGGTCACATCTGCCTTCAACTGTTGGTTATGTATATGCTCCAGCTGATCGTTCTCATCTGCTCCAGCTGATATCTGTTTCAGCTAATTGCTCATATCTGCTTCCATCTGACTGCTCACATCTGCTTATCTCTTCGACAGCTTTACGTCACAGCTTTTTGCCACATCTGATCCAGCTCTTTGCACGTATCTGTTCCAGCTCTTCGTTCAATACTATTCCAGCTGTTTCAGCTGTTGGCTCGTATTTTTCTCAGTTGAACTTTAGCTTTATCATCACAGCTGTTTCTAGTCATCTGTACAGCTCTTCTCCAGCTTCTCCAACACAGCTGTGTAACCAGACATCTGTTTCAGCTCTTCTCTCCAGCTGTCTGGTCCAACTTGGCTTTCGCCTGATTACGATCAGCTGGCTCAACTTTGGACGTCTCCATTGCTAATCCAGCTATTACGTCTAAGTTGTTGATCCAGCCAGTGAACTTTTCTGATATGCGCTTGATCAATTCAGAACTGCTTCGTTGACTCGTATCTGTTCCAGCTCTTCGTTCAATACTATTCCAGCTGTTTCAGCTGTTGGCTCGTATTTTTCTCAGTTGAACTTTAGCTTTATCATCACAGCTGTTTCTAGTCATCTGTACAGCTCTTCTCCAGCTTCTCCAACACAGCTGTGTAACCAGACATCTGTTTCAGCTCTTCTCTCCAGCTGTCTGGTCCAACTTGGCTTTCGCCTGATTACGATCAGCTGGCTCTACTTTGGACGTCTCCATTGCTAATCCAGCTATTACGTCTAAGTTGTTGATCCAGCCAGTGAACTTTTCTGATATGTGCTTGATCAATTTAGAACGGCTTCGTTGACTCTTCACATCTGATCTGATCTGGTCTGGTCTGATCTGAACTGTTGTTTTCTACTAAAATCTGCACACTAAGTAGAAACATTAGAAACACAATAATAAGTTTTGTGTAATTCAAAACTCAGATCTGGATCTGGATCTGTTATCCAGATCCAACAGACGTAGTATCACTTCCTCAGCTGCCAGCAGATCTCTCTCTCCCATCGACCAACAGCTGAACACGCTAGCTAACTCAAACGACGTCGTAGAGGAACAGGTCACCATCGCTGTCAACAGCTGATGACCAACACAACCAACAGCTGACACAAAGCGTTACACCCAAAAAGTTGTCGTTCCAACTTATCCAAACAACGTAGTTTCGTTACCCGCTAACAAAGGTAAAACGACGTCGCCTCACTACCAGCAGCTGGTCACTCAAACCAACAGCTGATCACTCTACCGAATCAACTCCCTTGCAAAGGCAACGGCTGATTAGCGCTAGAACATCAGTAGTCAACTCCTCAGGGTTGACCAACACGTGGCGTCACCTCATTCAATCTCACGCCCGTGCAACCACTGCCAACAAATTCTTCTCCAGCTGAATGCTCATGCAACTCACTGCCGACTTCATCACGTAATAGCTCACGACTGATCACACTACTACTGAAATACCAACAACTGAATTGCCCGCAAGCCTTCGAATAAAGACGCTGCTGGCTTTACTTCTCCCAGCGATAAACCATACTGCTGACACACTACTGGGATCTTTTCCCGCTAGAAAAATGCAACTGCTGAACTCAAATTCCTCAAAATCTGAAATTCGAAATCCTAAAATCTCGTGACTAATCCTAAGCAAAAACTGATTAATCACTATTCAAATTTCTCAATCTTCACAATAGTGCACTCTCTCAAAAAGACCTTAAATGTGCACTAACCAAGCCTCTACATCGTCACTAGACTCCACTCCACTGAACGTACGAGGATTCATTTGCTGGAACCTCGCCATAACTAGTTCCATCTCGTCGACACGAGACTTCAACAAATCAACTTCTTCATCCACCTGTCTAGCACGCCTGCGAACCGTAATTCTATGCTTCTCTATGTCGTCTCCTACATTCTGGGCTCCAGATTCTACTGGAATCTGCCTCTCGTCCTACCTCTACCTCTAGGCGGCATCTAAGAAAACACTAGGGTGATAAAAAAGCAGTTAATACAAGTATTCAAGCACATGCAACAAAGCAAACACAGTTCCTAGACTCAAGTGAACTCGCAAATAAATTGAGCGTATCCTAGTTTAAGCTTTGATATCAAAATGTTAGACACGGTGAACTAAAAAAGAGATTAAACACGCAATTAACCTCAAATAGCGGAAGCTTAAAAGATGGACAACATTTTTCATTTGCGGCCTGACTGAAATATATATTAAAAATACTTGTATACTCACAATGAAGGTTTCATACAACAATAGTACCAAGTACAAATTTCAGAATGTAACCAACAATAACATGTATCCCAAATACACACAATCTCGAATATGAAATACAATAGCAGCTCGAGGCATTCCCCGACACAGACTCGATGACACTATATATATAAATATATAGTTGGAACACTCCAAAGGCCTCACGGGGCACCGCCAGCTGAAGCACCACCATGGCCAGCTGAAGAACCTAGGAAACCTGAATGGAAAACAAACAACCAAATAGCCCCGGAGAGACAAGGGTCAAATCCAAGCACGAAGAGCAAAATAAACAGAAATTAGACTGCAATGACATAATAATTTGCAATTCATGATGACAGGAGGAACATAGGAGTTCGAAATATTAACCCAACAGTGGGTGATCAACAGACAAGATCCACAGAGCTGCAACGGAAAGGCTAAACAGCTGGAATAAACAAAGCAGTGGCCACAGAGCATGTGAGTGCATGGTAGATATCCACTCATATCAACACGAAGTATCCCCAAACAAGGAAAAGATAACTCAACCTGCTGGTGCACACAAGCACATGAGAATGTGGTAGCTATCCATTCATCTCACAACGGAAACAAACTGACAGCAGGGAGGAGGAGAGGAGCACAGTAGCTAGCTGATCGTCCTCAAGTAGCCCAGCCGAGAGCTTCCTGGTACTAGCAGAAAAACTACAGCACAACGGCTAGCAATAACAAAAATAGAACATAAGCAAGAAACGATAAAAAACAACGAACATACTCACAGCCCAGCATAACAGCACACGTACAATTACATCCATGCCTATCTCAAAGCTGTAAAATAAGCTCACATACGTACCTTACACAGATATTGAAACAATACCTAGGTACAACTTACGTATTAGCAGCAAAACACACTACCTAGCTCCGCTCAAGTCTCTACCGAGAAATCAAGACAAAAACCATAATAGAGGACCTAATCTGAACCGGATCTCAACACTGCTAGAGAATAGCGAAACCCAGCTCATGCAGCTTCTCAACTAATAGCTCTATACGGCCTCCTTCCAACTCCAAATTGGTACGAGAATGCAGGCCTTGAAGAGAGGTTTCCAACCGAGGTACTCTCTCTCAAACCGGACTAGCCAAATTTCGGCAATCGGAAGAAGAAGGTGTCGGGTGAACAGTAACCACTAGGGTTTGGATAAGATATCTTTCAGGGTACACGGGAGAGGATAAGGATATGTGTCTAAAAAATGGCTAAGTGTTGGACAACACACATATAAATACTTCCCAGTTATAGCTATAGTAAAATCAAACAGCTTAAACTTCTTTACTGCACCAGCTCGGGGATACGCTGCTTCTATCCAGCACGGTGCTTATCTGATCAGCTCAATTACTCAAAGTAGCACACGACCAGCTTGCATCATCACACAGACCCGATCTGGTCTACAGTACCCAGATCAGCACAAACAACACAACAAACTAGATCGCGCTCCACCCCGACCAGCTCAGAGCAACCAGCACATCAATAAGCTGGGTCCAACTCGCAACATATACAGGGAAACCAAAAGTTTCTCACCTCTAAGCTGGTGCCCCAAAACCAGCTAGCGAGAAACCGTAACCAGCATAACTAAGTAATCCAGCTCAGCACCTAAACTGTCCAACCAGCTCACACCAACACTAGCCTTGGTTACACCCCGAAGCCCACCAGTAGATCTCTAATATGGAACCATATCACGCTGGACTTAGAACAGTTTACAAAATCACTTTGATACGAGAACTTGGACCAGCACGCATCTAAGCTGATCTCTTATTACCAGCAGCTTACCAAGCTGAATATCTCCATTTGTTAACCATTACCCGATATGGTTAACTTGATAATTACCATCTAATAATTTCAGTCGTCACACTTGATTTTGGGTTGAGAAAAGGTAAATATGGGTCATGTGTCTAATTTATGGGTCGAGTGTCTAATCTGTGGTTTGAGTATGTATGATTTGGTTCGAGTTTATAATCTGTGGGTCGGGTCATTAATATACGTGGGTCGAGTCTAGGTGAGTGGGTCGAGTTGTACCAAAACTCCATACAACTCGAAGCAAATTGACAGATTCGACCCAGAATCCATCAGAACTCGACCCAGATTGATACAACTCGACCCACATGAACATTCTGTCTAATTTTATTTGAATGTTTTCTATTCCGTCTTTGCAGATTTATTTGCCAACAAAACTTAAGAAGGATCAAGGTTTTGAGTGCAAATTAACATTGGGGTCGCAATGTGATAAGTCCCAGTTAAGTTGGATTTGTACAAATTGTTGCATGAATCAACGACTTCTAGTGGAGTCTTCTAGTTCGAAAGAAGGGGAGACGTAGAAGTAGTGGCTTCGAACTTTCAGGGACAAATATCTGAGTATTGCTTTACAATTTTGATTTATACATGTTTTAAATGTTTTAAATTCAATTCTCCGAGAGTATGTCGATATTTTCCACTTGGTATTTCTAATAAAACTCGATATAACTTTTGGTGCGAAAATCCTCAAGAACCAAAGTTATTGCAACTCAATCAGATAGCGCTGTGCTTTTGAACGACGTTTAAATCTGCGATCCGATCCTAACAAGTGGTATCAGAGCAGGTTGTTTTTGAAAGAGCATTTAAAATTGAACGATGTGCTACAAATTTTGCAAGGTTTTACATTTTTCAAGCTCATATTATGAAGATAGGAGGAGTAATGATTCTTGAATTACAGTGTATATCTTCTATCGAGCTGACACAAATCATTCGAGAAGGGTTTTGTATGGTCGCCATTTTCCTTGATTTTGTATGTACTAATTGGTATATGTAGAAAAAGTGAGAAAAACTCATTGTGTGTTCATCATCTTTCATTTTGTGCTTATTATTTGAGATCACCATGAATTTTGTCAATTCCTTAATCTACTTAAACTAATATAGTGACATGAAATGGAAGTAGAGAAACATGGAAAAGATTCTATTAAATTCGATTCTAATTTATCTCTTAATCTTTGTGAATGAGAAAAATCAGTAGCATATGATCTTTTATAAAAATTCATTTTGTGCATTCTATTTTTCTTCAAATATGTTTTCGCAGCAACAAAAGTATTACTTCGAAAATCAGAAAATCCTTTATGTATTTAGGGGCATTTTTTATTTCAAATATTGAAGGGGAGACAAGGTTTCTCAATTTTTTATTCTCACGGACAGGGGGAGAAATATGTTTAAAAATATGTTTATCTTTGTTTCTATTATTCGTGCTTTATCATTCACATTTTTATCCAGGTTTTGTGTTAATCAAAAGGAGGAGATTGTTGGATCTGGAAACAGATCAATCGTTATTTTTACGAAAAACTTGTTATTATGCTTCTAGTGAGTTTACTTGAGCGCAATGATCATGTTGAAAACAGAACATGCAAAATAGAGCTTAGATCAAATCGAATGAATATTACAAACGAAAAGCTTAGCTCAGTTGAGAAGAACAATTCAGGACATACCAGATTAGAAGTGCAGATCAGATCAAAAAGTAGATAGATCAGTTTAGAGCAGAACAAATCATATCAGAACAGATGAAATTAGGTCAAAGAAGCAGATAAGAACAGATTACATGAGCTTAGATCTGTTTGGCCAGAAGGTTGAAACCATCTATTGATAATCCTAGTAGCACATTCCTACATTCTACAGCCAAATTTGTGTCTCTAATCAAAATGTTTCCACGCAATTGAATCAGAGGGGTGCATAATTAACAGTTGAATATAGTTGTAATGCTTAACAGTTGAAGCATGTAACATTTGCAAATGTGGTGACAGTGGAAAAATAATACATCTTTTGAATGGAATGCGCTTCCTCGATTGATTTCTATTTGGTTTATATCTAGAATGTTCACAGATCTTACACTCACACAAGTTTAAATCCAATCCCCCAGTAAATCATACAATTGTTCTCACAGGCATCAATCTTCTCCACTGAAAACCCTAACTTATTGATTGTTTTCTTATTGTAGAAGCTATCTAGCGCATTGTATTCTAGAGGGCAAAGTTTAGTCATTACCCAGCACATGTGATCAAAGTTTCGCGAGATAATTGAGACAGGCCATGAGGATTACCTCCCCAAATTTCGTAATCGGTATATTTGAGTGATCATAAAGATTTTGATATCCCTAGTTAGGACTTTTGCATACAGGCTCTTCTAAGAATTAGAAAGAACAACTGGGTTGTAGTCATTTTCAACATTTTAGTCGTTCAGCAGTTGATGCATATTTCTAATGTAACTATCAAAATACCGATCGTTGCGAAATTTGTGATTCAAACAAGAAGAAGAAGGTATTTCATCGTAATAATTTTTATATCAAGGATGGATATGTTTATCACCATGGTGGATCCAACGTTGAAATTCCGGTAAAAATCCATATCATCGTAAATGATTTTTAACCGTATTATCATCAATAAATGCTATATTTCTACATTTCTTATGGTTACAAGGACAACGTGACTATTCTTCAAACATACATTGTGAATGTATTTTTGCAAATTCAGCAAAGAATCGACACCACGACAAAACACATTTGTTACAAAACCATTTTCTAACCGTTGGTACATCCAACTTATGTTATAAGACATGATTCTTTCAACCTACATCAATAAATGTAATTTTGTAAATACAAACATACTTGTTCAAATTTATATATATATACATATATATATATATATTTATATAATTTAAGATATGCATAAAAACGTACACATTTAACGTGTATACATGAAATTTAAACACAAAAACACTTATAAATACATGTGAACAAAGATACACATAGACATTTAAATACATATATAATATATACACAGTATATATAAATAAATATGAATTGTGTACCTTTCTTCTGGGCGCCGCCGACACGCGGCATGTCTACAGTGACGGTGGCAGCTGATGGCAGCAGTGGACCGCGGCAGAACAGATCCGGGCGGTGGCACCAATCGTGTCAACCAGATCTGGGCGGCGGCGGAGGATAATCCAGGAGAGAATTTGAGTGTATTTGGTGTTTAAAGTGTGGAGATATGGGGTTTTGGGAGGGAATATAAACAAGTTTAAGCAACGGGTTCTAGAAACAATCGCTAATTCTGTTGCTAAGAGCGACTGAATTAAAACTAATTTCGTCGCAAAGTAATTTAGTGACGGAAATCATATGTCTAGCGACGGAAATTACATACCAGCGCTATTTTTAGTGACGGTTTTTCTCCACCACCTTTTTTTGCTGACGGTAAACATATACCGTCGCTATGTGTAGTGACGGTAGACGAACACCATTGCTAATTTAGCGACAGTAATTAACAAAAGTCTTCTCAAAAAATTCTATTGGATCAATTGTTGACATACTCTGCATGCATGGAAGACTGTTCTTGCCCAACCTGTTTTCTTGTCAAAAATTTTTTAAATACCTCGTACCTGATTTTGTCATTGTTTCAAAATCTTTAAAAAAAATCTTCCGATTCCAGTATAAACATTTTCCAATTTCTGGGGACATATATATTGCTGTGAAGGCTATCGTTTGAATTTATTAAAAACTTGGGATGGACTTAGATATTTCTTTTCATATTCACTACCTAATAACTTGACCAAAAACGAAAAATCGTTAACGGCAGGAAACTAAGTATTATGTTCATCTTTTTTATCTCCCAAAATAATTTTCCTTCCTAAGAAACTGATGTGAATCAATGGATCATTTGGGTGTTGTGAAGGTAAATTTGAGAGAAAAACAAACTTCTATTCCTCACAAGAATAGATTACACGAGATTTCCAAACTCCAAAAAAAAAACTCTCAAAAAACTCAAAACTCTCACCACTCTCAAGGGGAGAATGTTCACTCAGAAGGGATGATTTACAACTGAAACTAAAACCTCTATTTATAGAAGGTTGGAGGAGTGTGAACGGCCGGAATTTGTACAGGGGATGACCATCTAATTTTTGACAAAAATGGAGGCTTGATTTTCAAAGATTGTGGCTTCTGGATCATGGTTGAAAACTCTGAATTGTATTCTTCAATTCTCCCCCTTCAGCCATATCCGGAACAAGCATCCCTGCTATATCTCTGCATAGCTCCAAATTTTCTCGACTTACCACCTTCGTCAACATGTCTGATGGATTTTCCTTCGTATGGATCTTCACTAGTCTCAACGGTTGTCGATCCATGACCTCAGGTATCCAATGATAGCGAATATCGATGTGTTTTTATGGGAATGGTACATGGAGCTTTTTCTCAATTCTAGAGCACTTTGACTGTCACAATGTACCTTGTACTCATTTTGCTTGATTCCAAATTCTTGGATAAAACTCTTTAGCGACAACATTTATTTCCCAACTTCAGCGGCTGCAATATACTCTACTTCAGTTGTGGATAAAGCAACACACTTTGTAGTCTTGACTGCCATGAAACAGCTCCTCCTGCAAAAGTGTACATGAATCTTAAAGTAGATTTTATACTATCAGGGTCTCCTGCCATATCTGCATCTGTATAACCCTCCAAAATTGGATTTGCTCCCCCATAACAAAGACTAATTTTAGTTGTACACTTGAGGTACCTGAGAATCTACTTTACAGACTCCGCTCCTTCCCGGGGTTGGAGAGAAAACGACTCACCGTACCCATTGCGTGAGCAATATCTGGCCTCGTACACACCATTGGATACATCAGACTTCCAACTGTTGAGGAATATGGTACTGATGACATCTCCCCGATCTCTTCCTTGGATGACAAACACGAACTCTTGCTCAACTTGAAATGATTGGCTAGTGGTGTGAGACCTGGATTTGTAATCAAGATTTTTGTTGGATGGTATCGGTTTTTAGAGATTTATGGTGATTTAGATCTCTGTTTGTAAGTTGAGTTGCATTTTCAGGTCGAGAACCATACTTAGAATAATTCTGGAGGTTTTCGTGATTTTGGTACTTTTGGGTAAAAGCTGGTTTTATAAGCTAGCAGCTGGTAGGTGGCGAAAACCAGTCGAAGCATGTTTTGGTAACGCAGGGTATGAAATGCCGTCGTTTGTGTGAAGTCTGGTTGCGCGTGTTGTAATCAGCAGATGCATTAGTGTTATTGCGTTGAGGGATAAACGACTGCGTTTAGATTAGTTGGCGCGACGTCGTTTCGATGTTGCGTCTGGTACCAGCTGGTGGGATCGCGTGTGCGTGTCTGCTGGTTGTTCAGCCGAAGCAGATGTCAACGCGGGTCAACATTCCTGTAGCACGAGGAGGAAACGTTGTCGTTTTGTTGTCGCGACTAGATGTCCAGCTGCGAGAGATTTTCGCTACTAGTTTGCGTTTGGTGTTACTGTAGCTTGCAGCTGGTTATTGAGCACGGGAGTTATCGACTGGAATTAATGACGTCAGTGGAGCGACGTCGTTTGAATTAGTTGCAACGCTGCGTTTTGAGGTTGTGACTGGTACCAGCAGAGAGAAGCATTGTGCGTTATATCCTGCGACTGGATGACCAGCCGATGGTAGAAAAGATTGATGTATCCAGTCGTTGGTTGTATGAGCAGTGTGTCGACTGGTTTTGGGAAATGATGGTATCGACTGGTTTTGTCGGTGGGCAATTATTGAATCGATTTTCAGTCGTTGCTAGTGCTATTTATAGGAAGACTTGGTCTTTGATTTTAGACACCAGTTCCCATACTTAGAATATTTTCCATTCTTTCGTTCTCTGTTTCTCAAACCCTCATTTACTGTTCACCGTGAGGTTTTCTGGTGAATTCCCGGCGTTTCCGGCGATTGTTTTACTCGTGCGAGGTAGCGTTGGACTCCTCTTGGAAAGCTCTTTCACCCTATACCAGTTACAGAGGCTAGTGTTCGCTGGGGAGAGATCGCAAAGTTACTTCTCTCGGCCGTGAGTTGTGCGTGCAGGTAGTTTTCGAGTTTAGTTGTTGAGATCTCGTTTCCTAGCTGTGATTTAGTTTCCTGTTAAGTTGTATTAGGGTGGTGTTCGCTGGTTGAGCTTGGGACTCCCAGCCGTGAGCTATATGTATGATTGGCCGTGAGTTTTTGAGTCGATGATTCCCTGTATCTTGCGTATGTTTTACAGGTTGGAGTCAGTATTCTCAGGCTTTGTATTTGGTAATTGTTGCTCAGTGTTAGAGCAGTGTGTCGACTGGTTTTGGGAAATGATGGTATCGACTGGTTTTGTCGGTGGGCAATTATTGAATCGATTTCCAGTCGTTGCTAGTGCTATTTATAGGAAGACTTGGTCTTTGATTTTAGACACCAGTTCCCATACTTAGAATATTTTCCAGTCTCTCGTTCTCTGTTTCTCAAACCCTCGTTTACTGTTCACCGTGAGGTTTTCCGGTGAATTCCCGGCGTTTCCGGTGATTGTTTTTCACGTTTGAGGTAGCGTTGGACTCTTCTTGGAAAGCTCTTTCACCTTATACCAGTTTCAGAGGCTAGTGTTCGCTGGGGAGAGATCGCAAAGTTACTTCTCTCGGCCGTGAGTTGTGCGTGCAGGTAGTTTTCGAGTTTAGTTGTTGAGATCTCGTTTCCTAGCTGTGATTTAGTTTCCTGTTAAGTTGTATTAGGGTGGTGTTTGCTGGTTGAGCTTGGGACTCCCAGCCGTGAGCTATGTGTATGATTGGCCGTGAGTTTTTGAGTCGATGATTCCCTGTATCTTGCGTATGTTTTACAGGTTGGAGTCAGTATTCTCAGGCTTTGTATTTGGTAATTGTTGCTCAGTGTTAAGGTAAGGATTTGAGCTTGATATTGCTGGGAATTGGCGTGAGAATGAATGCTAGATAGCTGTTGTGTATTGGGATGGATGTTGCTGTGTGCATACGTGATTTTTGTTGATTGCTTAGCTGCCCTGTTATGCATACACGCATTTCCCATATTGCATTCATATTGTTATTACAGCCATTGTTCGTATCTTGTATTGCTGTTGTTGACTCTTACGAGGATGCGAGGGCGAGCGGCAATACCGCACTCTCATCTCCCTGTTGGGATCGTTAACCACCATTCGTCGAGTGGTTAACTACCACAGTTCATGGGCGAGGCAACGACAGGTTGATTTGTTTGATGCATCTGGTATTCGGGTGTTGTATCACGGCGAGTGGCTCATTACCACACTGTGAACACACCTCGTGGCCACGGTTGTTGCAGATTCTTGGAGCTGTGCTTGAGTTCCTTACCTCCCTTGTTGGTTGAGCCTTCCGTTGTTATCTGGTGTCTCATGCATAGCATCTGCATTTTATCTTATGCATTCTTTTAGCTTTATCTGTTGCTCTCCGTACTGGGGTTTGACCCCATGTCCCTCTGGGGCTTGGTTTGTTTCCTTGTTTGTGTTGTTTTCAGGAAAACCAGGTTTTAAAGCTGGTCGTGGTTTTGACCCAGCTGGTGGTACCCCAGGAGGTGGCTAGCGTTCCCAGTAGCGTATAGCATATATGTATGTATCAGTCTATTAGCCAGGGAGATGCCCTGTGCTTCGTCGTTGTATTCTGTGTGGAGTCTGATACATTATTTGTATTAATGCTATACTTGCTTATGTTGGTTTGTAAACTGGGAACTTATTTTGATTATCGTTCTATTTTAAATTATATATTTAAACCGTCTGGCCTAAAAGCGAAAATTTTACCCACTTTTTGTTAAGCTTCCGCATGTGTTTGGGTTTTTACTCTGTTTAGAGCACGAGGCCTGACAGCTGATGATGCGATGTACTCAGCCTCAGTGGTTGAATCCGCGATGGTGTCTTGCTTGGAACTCTTCCAAGAGACAGCACCGCCATTGAGCAAGAATACAAAACGAGAGGTTGACTTCGAATCATCCACATCACATTGGAAGCTAGAATCAGTGTAGCCTTCCAATTTCAGTTCACCACCCCCATAGACCATGAATATATTCTTAGTCCTTCGTAAGGACTTAAGAATATCTTTCACGGCCTTCCAATGCATCTAGCCAGGGTTGGCTTGATAGCGGCTCGTGACACTTAGAGCATATGCGACATCTAGTCTAGTTGAGATCATGCCATACATAATACTACCTATTGCCGAGGCATATGGCACACGTGTCATACTCTCTATCTCCTCATCAGTCTTTGGACACATAGACTTAGATAGAGTGACCCCGTGGCACATAGGTAGGTGTCCTCTCTTGGACTCTTCCATAGAGAACCTCTTAAGTATGGTATCGATGTAGGTAGCTTGGGTGAGTCCGAGCATCCGTTTAGATCTATCCCGATAGATCTGTATTCCAAGAAATATAGGATGCTTCACCCATGTCCTTCATCGAAAATCTACTAGACAACCATACTTTAGTTGACTGCAACATTCCTACATCATTCCCAATGAGTAGAATGTCATCAACATAAAGTACGAGGAACGTCACTGCACTTTTAACTACCTTTTTATAGACACATGGCTCCTCGGGATTCTTGATGAAACCAAATTCCTTAATTGTTTCATCGAATCTCAGGTTCCAACTTCGCGATGCTTGTTTGAGACCGTAGATCGATCTCTGAAGCTTGCATACCTTATGCTCGCTTCCAACAGATGTGAAACCCTCAGGCTGCGTCATATAGATCTCTTCCTTAATGTTTCCATTAAAAACACAGTTTTCACATCCATTTGCCATATCTCATAGTCGTACCATGC